>CM014086.1:5857364-5861920 GCA_004119915.2 Collichthys lucidus
CTTAAGGGCAGCTTAAGTTCAACCGTCTTCAACAGTTTTACGGTGTACAATGAGTATAACCCAAACTGAAGCGTCCCCACTTTGCAATTTGTACATAAACTCTAAATTCTAACCTCATAATATGATATTCTCATCACGGAGAGGAATAATAATTTCATGCTCCCGAAAGCCAGCACTGAGGTTGAATATGCGAGCAACTCTCTCATTTGCACGCACATAACGTCAACTCGATCTGATGCTTGGACCCAACATACGGTTAGTTTGAAAGCCGCAGGCAGTTCACCCGGTTGCAGAGAGCAGAGTGAAAATTTGCTGCTGATGACAGGTCATGTGAAATGAAAGTGCTTTTTACATCCTCTCTTTGTGTTTGCATCTCAGCGGGCAGCCAGAGCTCGGCCATAATCCCCCTCCCAGTGTGTACATCACTCAATGAATTCAGCCTCTATGGAAACGGGCAGGCGGTCGGACCGCTGCCATTTCACAGCCCTAATTAATACCAAACCTCTACACCCTTCACAAATTACAGCGTATACCACACAGGGCTGGCTCAAGACAACAGTCTGCACTCTGCAATAAAACGGTTCCTTCATGGCCACATTAAAAACAGGGCGGTAGGTCAGAAGACTTTTAGCTTATAACTGATTACTGTTGGCTATCAGCTCCAAGTGTGTAGGCACTGTATTATTTGAGAAAGGTGGTGAAGGAAAGCTTAAGTAGTGCTGTCCAGGTGGCGGATTCTCTGAGGGATCACTCCGCCGTGAGAGCCATCCAAGGACAGCCAGGAGAGCTTTTCTGGTGGGGGTGAGGCGGAGGGGAGGGCTTCTGTTCAGGCCGAGAGAGAGGGAGGAACTGGCCACCCCACAGTGCCCCGCTGGCTGTGGTCCGCAGCCAGTGCAGCAGTAGGTAACTCTGGAGCCAAGGTGGAGTGAGAAAGGAAGGGAGGAAACTCAGAGAGAAACCATGAAAAATGTGGAGCATGAAAATGTCTCCCTTGGTTTATGGCAGCGCTGCCTGGCTTCCAAGAGAAACACATCTTTAAATTTAACTTGAGATGTCTTTTTTTTTTTTTTTTTTCTCCTTCCACTCCCAACTGCTGGCAAGGGCCTGGTTTTGAAAGCAAGGCCAAGATGCTTGGAAAACTGCGACCATGTTAAAAAAGCACTCAATAATGTGGCTTTTTGGAAATGTGGCGACAGCTTCTGTACGAGGAGCTCAGCTTTCAGCGTTGGTGAACATGTTTGGTACATGTGCAGCTGCAGAACAGTCCACGGTATATAAATATTCAGAGAAACACTTGGATGTGCATTTACCGAGGGTTAATATGAGGTGCAAAGAAATATATCACTTAAATATGCTGATGGTTTTGCTGATATTTGAGTTTCACATGCAGAACATTAAACATAAACTCTCCCGTGGTGTTCGGTGTGTGCACTTTTCTGTTCCTCCGGACACACACTCTCTTCTAATCCCATTCAAAAGCGAAACGTCCTAACTGTGTTTGGAATAAAAAGCCATAAATAAAAGACCTGATACTGGTTATTCCAGTGGATTGGACTAAAATGACGGGGGCGGCTGGAAAACATTTGGCCTCCTATCAAATTAAAGGTTTTTACCATGTAATAATATTTTGCTAGTCTCAGGAGGAAGTCATCTCTCATGTCGATGATTCAGAGCTCATTTAGGAAAGAAGCGTCCAGCCGCTCTCATAAATCAGTGTTCGATGGAACAAACATACCTCTGAAGGAAACAGATCCACCTCCAGTGCATCGACACTCACTCATGTACAATGACTGAATAAAATGCTCCACTGATGATAAACACATTTTCTGGCTTTGCTGCGTAATGCACATTAGCCAAAAGTTAACACCTCTGTTTGCAGCGGGTGCCATAAAACATGGATTTATGTCGGAGAGGTTCAGATACTGTTGGCAAACAAAGCTATGGGTGTGATTTAGAAATGCAACCCTGGAACTTATTCGAGTACTTTGCATAAGTACACTTTGGAGGTACTTTACCTGAATATTTCCATTTTCTGCAGCTTGATGATAAAATGCTTTTTTTGACTTTGCATATTCTGAGTAGTCTGATAGTTTATATAGGGGGTGGCAGTAGCTCAGTCCATAGGGACTTGGCTTGGGAACCGGAGGGTGGCCGGTTCAAGTCCCACATGATGGTCTGGCTGGCTGCCCATCACTCCACCATCTCTCTCCACATTTGCATGTCTATGCCCTTGTACTGCATGTGTGTGTGTTCGGGTTAAAATGCATGTAAAAATAAAATCGAGGGATTAATGAAGTATATCTTTAACTACCCAACTGGGCAACCAATGGGTTAAACACACAACCAAGATAAATCCAGAGTTAATAGTACATTATGGCATTTTGCAACCATATCATAGTTTGAGTGATTGATAAATACACATTGAAAAAACATTTGCTCCAATGTCTTCTACCAATGGACCTGAGTAAAGTTAACACAGACACTATTCACTATTGGTCAATTCTTTTTTGCAGATTTTTATTTTTTTTACTATCATATGCACAATATTGTTTGCAGCAATACATTTCTAATGTACGCTGGGTCCAAACTGGTAAAGATGACCCCGGTATTGCATCATTGAGCCAAAGTAAGTTGGTTTTTAACTCAGTGATATTTTAGTCTGTTGGTGAACTACAACATGAGAATGCTGTTTACAACATTAGCATCAAAAACAATACTCGAATACTGTAATTTATCGTAAAATAACATTAAAGTCTGTCTACATAATGACAACTTTGACTTTTATCATGTACACTTTGCTGATAATACTTTGTTTACTCATGTTTTAATGAGAGAGTAGAGTATTTTTTTCCAGTGCTCTATTACCAGTGGTGAGTACATTAACTCAAGTAGTGTACTCGAGCACAGTTTTCCACTTTATGCTTCTTTACACTTCCACTCCACATTTTAGAGGCAAATGTTTGACTTTGTACCGCGCCGCATTTGTCTGCAAGCTCGAGTTAACAGCCTACAGAGTAAACCTATGATCAACTAATACCATATGAATAATTATACTTGTGTTTGACATGTAATGGAGTATTTCCGCGCTGTGGTTTTGCTTCATTTAAGGACCTGAGTGCACCTTCCTCTATTCATTCACGTAATCGTCGTCATCGTGACAATAACAGACAGTATCGCCTTCATCTCCTAGATGAGGAACCAAACCTCCATCTTTTTTTGCACACAACGTTTGTTCTCTGCAGCTTCTCAAACACTTGTTGAGTTATGGTGAAGCTTCCCTCTGCCCGCACCCAAACACACCACCCTCTCTCTTCTTTCCTCCGGCAGGGCCGCAGACTCTAAGGCCTCCTCTGATGCATTACGACAACAGAGGAGAAATCTCCATCAGCCTATCAAACAACTTCACAGATAATGCCTAAAGCAACTGGACACGTCACAGCTTTTAGTCATGTTAATCCCTCAACCACTGCAGACAGAAACCCCCTCGTCTGCTCTCTCGCAGAGGTAATTTGTTTTACACAGTTACTTTTTCAAAGCGTTAAATATTGGCGAAATCTGCAAAGGCTGGTTTTGTTTTATGGGTTGCCCTGTCCTGGGTTGCCAAGAGGGACGTATAGGACAGCTTTTAATGGAGGGGGAAAGGCTGACATAAAATACAGGCCAGATGGACTTTCTCCTATCCTGCTCATAAAAGTTCTTAGGACAGTTCACAAATCACGGCCTCTCAGTATTATGTTAAGCGTTTGGATTGTTATTGTTATTGTACATTTGCAAATACTAATGTAATTTATAGCTTTTCAGGCATAATTCGAGACTCAACCCACCCAGACATTTAATATGTGAGCGTTTAACAGTTAATATTGGGTTGATAGAGTGCCCGGAGGTTTTTTTACTGCCTTCCATGGAAACTGGCTATCATAACTCTGACAACTTTTTCATCCAGCGTGAATTAAAGGTGAAGATTAAGCATCGAGTGCCATCCACTTCGTTAACTGTCACGGGTCTTGTGCTGGAGTTTGGAGGTCCGACGTCTTCTGTATGGAAAAGTGCAGCAGCAGGTATATTGTACAGCCAGGAGAGAGGGGAAAATGAAAAGTGAAATTCAAGATGCTAAGCTAAAACGGAAAAACTGCAGCTCTCTGGGGGTCAGTCCTCTTTCCGGAGGAGAGGAAAGTGGACCCCATAGTGGAGAGAGTTTGCGGTGGTCTGGGTTTTTGGGTCACTCACTATGATGTTACTGCTAACATGACAACAAATACCAGAGGGCTTTGAGTTTCCTGACTGAGATAATGCTCTGAAAAGCACAGGGCTTTATTCCCGATCACATTATGCTTCACGTCTATGCTGAGCAGAGGTGTCAATATGAGATTCAGAGCCGAGTGGTGGAAAAGTCCCAGAATACACTGACTCAAGTGCTGTGCATATGTACAATTATGTTTTATACTACTTTAAACTTCATACCTCAAAACATTTCAGATTTCAACATTAAGTATATAATTCCCAGCTGTACTTACTCTGCTGATTAGATTTGATATATAAAAAACACATCTATGACA
>CM014086.1:5862020-5864520 GCA_004119915.2 Collichthys lucidus
TTTTGGGAAATGATGGACGTTGCATCCTCCTAAAACGCATCTGTTAAGGTGCCATCAATGCTGAGAGACACAACATGCTGCCATCCAGACCACGTCTTTTTTTTTTCCAGGTTTCACATCCCCGTCTATCCCAGCAGGACAACGCCAAGCCACAATCTGTGTTACAACAGCGTGGCTTCGTAGTAAAACAGTGTGGGTACTGGTCTGGCCCTCCTGCAGTCCAGACCTGTCTCCTGTTGTAAAATGCGTGACAAAAACACGGAGACCCCAGACTGTAGGGCAACCGGAGTCATATATTAAGCAAGAATTGCAAAGAATTTCACTTTTCAAAAAGTTCAACAATGAGTGACTCAGTTCCCAAACGCCTACGGAGTGTTGTAACCCGGCGGTAAACACGCTGCCGTCCCCGGCTTAGACGGAAAATGTTGCAGACATCAAATTTAGAGTTTATAGAGTTAAAGTTCAGTGTTTACTGTTCAACTAATATAGATCCAATTTCTTTCATTCTGTTTTTGTTATGTCTTACCAAACACTGTTAGAAGTCATGCAAAATATGAGATATACATAGAACATCTCGCTGAAGCTAACTTGCAGCCGCCGCCTCTTGTTAGTTAGTTCATTAAAATGAAAGTTTAAACAGGTTGATGAAAGAATTTAGGATTTAAACGACAGGTTCAGATAAAACACTTTTACGTTTACACGTACGAGCAAGAACTTTTATCTCTTTAACTGAATGCCAAAGCGGTGGTAATGAACAAAAGAAAACTTCCTTAATAACTTTTTAGAAAAAGGCGAGTGAACACTAAAATAACAAAAGTGTGGCCGATCAGTCGAGGCACAAAACAAACACAAAATCTATCCACTTACATTTTCTGTAACTGCTTCTTCTCATCAGGGCAGCCGAGGAGCTGGAGTCTATCACAAGCTGACTTTAAGGTGAGAGGTCGGCCAAAATACAATCCAACAATCTAAAATCCAAGCAACAGAAATCCAACAAATAAAAATCAAGAACTGAGAAAAAACTCAGGGGGGAAACCCCAAGATGGAACAAAGGACACAAAATACACCTGACAAATGAAACCAAGGAACACGGGGACACCAAGACGCAGATGAAAACTAATCAGGCTGGAACAGAAGTCAACATAGACCTTTGTCTTGAAATAGTGAGGTCAGCTCAGGTGTTTCCAATGATAATTATAAGGGTTCCATTCCATTTAGTGCAGCTGAGCCTTTCCAGTGGGCCAACATGCATCACAACACTCTGTTTGACCTGAATGGATAGGAGCTTTTTTAGTATCATTTATGGAAGAATTATCTTTATTCAAGAGCGCACATTTTCAGTTTGAGAGCATGATTTCTCCTTACTCTAAAATAGGTGACGATTCAAATAGCTGGCTAGTATGGTAAATCGGTGTAATTTTTACAAACAGACCATATACCCGCCCCTGCGAAGTGCCCAAAAAGCGTGAAGGAACACACCCAAGATTGGGCCAGACTCTAGCTGTTTTGTGCGAGAGCAGATAAAATTTGAGAGCACGAGCACATTAGATCTGAGTGTGAGCATAAAATGTGAGCACGAGGACAATAAATCTGAGCACGAAAAGGAGAAATCATGCTCTCAAACTGAAAATGTGCGCTCTTGAATAAAGATAGGATAATTCTTCCATAATCATTGGTAAAAAAAAGGCTGCTGTGAAAAAAAGATGTCCATGACAGGAAGTAAAGTAACACAAGACAGACAGAGGGCGAGCGTAACAAAATAAAACAGGAACACTAGAAACAAGAAACCCAGAAACGCGACAGCGTCTGTACAAAGCGGTCAGGTCAGTTCCTGATGAGGGCCGCTGGGAGATCTTGTGGTTTGAGGCCTGCGTCCGCCCCGGAGAGTGGGAATAACTGCATGTCCACTGATAAAGGCAGCTGGCTGTGGTGACGCTCAGTAAAGTTTTATTGTCAGATATGCACAGATGATTAGGCCAGCTGTGCGGTGTCATATATTCCTAAACAAACCCTGCAGGAACTGAACTCTCACCTCTTACACATATGGGTTACAGGGCTCGCACTCACGCTTTTGTTCATGCACTTAAATACGTGCAAACATCACACACACACACCAGAACGAGAAAGTCACAGTGCGCTCGCTCGCTTGTATAAAAGCTTACACAACGTGACCCTTGTTAAAGAAATCATATTTTCTCTCTTAGTGTTACAGCCTTGGTGAATGGTTTTTCTCTGTGACCACACTGACTCAGAGAAGGACAACAATTATGATCTCTCGGCCTCATCTAAATTCTGTCTGCTAAATCAGTTAAAAGGAAGTGGGAAGCATGTGAAACCGAGCCCGGGCTTTCTATAAATCACCTGTTCACTCTCACTTGTGCGTCCCCTCTCCGGGGTTGCTGTGGCGACGAGTGCGTGTCGCTTTTCTCGATCCAAAATTGTTTCGATCAAAGGAGCTGTGTGATACGCAGCAGCCCCGTGGAAAAAAAAAAAAGGCCTG
>CM014086.1:5867020-5894777 GCA_004119915.2 Collichthys lucidus
TATGTATGTATGTTGTATGTATGTATGTCTGTATGTATGTATGTATGTATGTATGTATGTATGTATGTATGTATGTAGTTGTATGTGTATGTATGTATGTATGTATGTCTGTTATGTACGTATGTATGTATGTATGTATGTATGTGTATGTATGTATGTCTATTGTATGTCTGTATGTATGTATGTATGTATGTCTGTATGTATGTATGTATGTATGTATGTCTGTATGTATGTATGTATGTATGTATGTATGTATGTATGTATGTATGTATGTAGTGTATTGTAGTAGTGTGCAGGGAGTTTTACTGACAAACTCGAAATCATGAGTTGAATCAATACTGACAGTACAAATTTATTAAATTACTGATGTTGTTGACTCAACTTAATATCTTCATATTTCTGCTACTTCTGATAACACTAAGATCTAGTAATTATTCAACTTCAGTTCAGTCAACACGTTTTTAGGGGAACCTAAAAAAAATCTTAAGGGCAGCTTAAGTTCAACCGTCTTCAACAGTTTTACGGTGTACAATGAGTATAACCCAAACTGAAGCGTCCCCACTTTGCAATTTGTACATAAACTCTAAATTCTAACCTCATAATATGATATTCTCATCACGGAGAGGAATAATAATTTCATGCTCCCGAAAGCCAGCACTGAGGTTGAATATGCGAGCAACTCTCTCATTTGCACGCACATAACGTCAACTCGATCTGATGCTTGGACCCAACATACGGTTAGTTTGAAAGCCGCAGGCAGTTCACCCCGGTTGCAGAGAGCAGAGTGAAAATTTGCTGCTGATGACAGGTCATGTGAAATGAAAGTGCTTTTTACATCCTCTCTTTTGTGTTTGCATCTCAGCGGGCAGCCAGAGCTCGGCCATAATCCCCCTCCCAGTGTGTACATCACTCAATGAATTCAGCCTCTATGGAAACGGGCAGGCGGTCGGACCGCTGCCATTTCACAGCCCTAATTAATACCAAACCTCTACACCCTTCACAAATTACAGCGTATACCACACAGGGCTGGCTCAAGACAACAGTCTGCACTCTGCAATAAAACGGTTCCTTCATGGCCACATTAAAAACAGGGCGGTAGGTCAGAAGACTTTTAGCTTATAACTGATTACTGTTGGCTATCAGCTCCAAGTGTGTAGGCACTGTATTATTTGAGAAAGGTGGTGAAGGAAAGCTTAAGTAGTGCTGTCCAGGTGGCGGATTCTCTGAGGGATCACTCCGCCGTGAGAGCCATCCAAGGACAGCCAGGAGAGCTTTTCTGGTGGGGGTGAGGCGGAGGGGAGGGCTTCTGTTCAGGCCGAGAGAGAGGGAGGAACTGGCCACCCCACAGTGCCCCGCTGGCTGTGGTCCGCAGCCAGTGCAGCAGTAGGTAACTCTGGAGCCAAGGTGGAGTGAGAAAGGAAGGGAGGAAACTCAGAGAGAAACCATGAAAAATGTGGAGCATGAAAATGTCTCCCTTGGTTTATGGCAGCGCTGCCTGGCTTCCAAGAGAAACACATCTTTAAATTTAACTTGAGATGTCTTTTTTTTTTTTTTTTTTTCTCCTTCCACTCCCAACTGCTGGCAAGGGCCTGGTTTTGAAAGCAAGGCCAAGATGCTTGGAAAACTGCGACCATGTTAAAAAAGCACTCAATAATGTGGCTTTTTGGAAATGTGGCGACAGCTTCTGTACGAGGAGCTCAGCTTTCAGCGTTGGTGAACATGTTTGGTACATGTGCAGCTGCAGAACAGTCCACGGTATATAAATATTCAGAGAAACACTTGGATGTGCATTTACCGAGGGTTAATATGAGGTGCAAAGAAATATATCACTTAAATATGCTGATGGTTTTGCTGATATTTGAGTTTCACATGCAGAACATTAACATAAACTCTCCCGTGGTGTTCGGTGTGTGCACTTTTCTGTTCCTCCGGACACACACTCTCTTCTAATCCCATTCAAAAGCGAAACGTCCTAACTGTGTTTGGAATAAAAAGCCATAAATAAAAGACCTGATACTGGTTATTCCAGTGGATTGGACTAAAATGACGGGGGCGGCTGGAAAACATTTGGCCTCCTATCAAATTAAAGGTTTTTACCATGTAATAATATTTTGCTAGTCTCAGGAGGAAGTCATCTCTCATGTCGATGATTCAGAGCTCATTTAGGAAAGAAGCGTCCAGCCGCTCTCATAAATCAGTGTTCGATGGAACAAACATACCTCTGAAGGAAACAGATCCACCTCCAGTGCATCGACACTCACTCATGTACAATGACTGAATAAAATGCTCCACTGATGATAAACACATTTTCTGGCTTTGCTGCGTAATGCACATTAGCCAAAAGTTAACACCTCTGTTTGCAGCGGGTGCCATAAAACATGGATTTATGTCGGAGAGGTTCAGATACTGTTGGCAAACAAAGCTATGGGTGTGATTTAGAAATGCAACCCTGGAACTTATTCGAGTACTTTGCATAAGTACACTTTGGAGGTACTTTACCTGAATATTTCCATTTTCTGCAGCTTGATGATAAAATGCTTTTTTTGACTTTGCATATTCTGAGTAGTCTGATAGTTTATATAGGGGGTGGCAGTAGCTCAGTCCATAGGGACTTGGCTTGGGAACCGGAGGGTGGCCGGTTCAAGTCCCACATGATGGTCTGGCTGGCTGCCCATCACTCCACCATCTCTCTCCACATTTGCATGTCTATGCCCTTGTACTGCATGTGTGTGTGTTCGGGTTAAAATGCATGTAAAAATAAAATCGAGGGATTAATGAAGTATATCGTCTTAACTACCCAACTGGGCAACCAATGGGTTAAACACCACAACCAAGATAAATCCAGAGTTAATAGTACATTATGGCATTTTGCAACCATATCATAGTTTGAGTGATTGATAAATACACATTGAAAAAACATTTGCTCCAATGTCTTCTACCAATGGACCTGAGTAAAGTTAACACAGACACTATTCACTATTGGTCAATTCTTTTTTTGCAGATTTTTATTTTTTTTACTATCATATG
The DNA here is from genome assembly GCA_004119915.2 of Collichthys lucidus. Taxonomy (NCBI): domain Eukaryota; kingdom Metazoa; phylum Chordata; class Actinopteri; family Sciaenidae; genus Collichthys; species Collichthys lucidus. Next base: position 5,870,048 of record CM014086.1, read on the forward strand.
CACAATATTGTTTGCAGCAATACATTTCTAATGTACGCTGGGTCCAAACTGGTAAAGATGACCCCGGTATTGCATCATTGAGCCAAAGTAAGTTGGTTTTTAACTCAGTGATATTTTAGTCTGTTGGTGAACTACAACATGAGAATGCTGTTTACAACATTAGCATCAAAAACAATACTCGAATACTGTAATTTATCGTAAAATAACATTAAAGTCTGTCTACATAATGACAACTTTGACTTTTATCATGTACACTTTGCTGATAATACTTTGTTTACTCATGTTTTAATGAGAGAGTAGAGTATTTTTTTCCAGTGCTCTATTACCAGTGGTGAGTACATTAACTCAAGTAGTGTACTCGAGCACAGTTTTCCACTTTATGCTTCTTTACACTTCCACTCCACATTTTAGAGGCAAATGTTTGACTTTGTACCGCGCCGCATTTGTCTGCAAGCTCGAGTTAACAGCCTACAGAGTAAACCTATGATCAACTAATACCATATGAATAATTATACTTGTGTTTGACATGTAATGGAGTATTTCCGCGCTGTGGTTTTGCTTCATTTAAGGACCTGAGTGCACCTTCCTCTATTCATTCACGTAATCGTCGTCATCGTGACAATAACAGACAGTATCGCCTTCATCTCCTAGATGAGGAACCAAACCTCCATCTTTTTTTGCACACAACGTTTGTTCTCTGCAGCTTCTCAAACACTTGTTGAGTTATGGTGAAGCTTCCCTCTGCCCGCACCCAAACACACCACCCTCTCTTCTTTCCTCCGGCAGGGCCGCAGACTCTAAGGCCTCCTCTGATGCATTACGACAACAGAGGAGAAATCTCCATCAGCCTATCAAACAACTTCACAGATAATGCCTCAAAGCAACTGGACACGTCACAGCTTTTAGTCATGTTAATCCCTCAACCACTGCAGACAGAAACCCCCTCGTCTGCTCTCTCGCAGAGGTAATTTGTTTTACACAGTTACTTTTTCAAAGCGTTAAATATTGGCGAAATCTGCAAAGGCTGGTTTTGTTTTATGGGTTGCCCTGTCCTGGGTTGCCAAGAGGGACGTATAGGACAGCTTTTAATGGAGGGGGAAAGGCTGACATAAAATACAGGCCAGATGGACTTTCTCCTATCCTGCTCATAAAAGTTCTTAGGACAGTTCACAAATCACGGCCTCTCAGTATTATGTTAAGCGTTTGGATTGTTATTGTTATTGTACATTTGCAAATACTAATGTAATTTATAGCTTTTCAGGCATAATTCGAGACTCAACCCACCCAGACATTTAATATGTGAGCGTTTAACAGTTAATATTGGGTTGATAGAGTGCCCGGAGGTTTTTTTACTGCCTTCCATGGAAACTGGCTATCATAACTCTGACAACTTTTTCATCCAGCGTGAATTAAAGGTGAAGATTAAGCATCGAGTGCCATCCACTTCGTTAACTGTCACGGGTCTTGTGCTGGAGTTTGGAGGTCCGACGTCTTCTGTATGGAAAAGTGCAGCAGCAGGTATATTGTACAGCCAGGAGAGAGGGGAAAATGAAAAGTGAAATTCAAGATGCTAAGCTAAAACGGAAAAACTGCAGCTCTCTGGGGGTCAGTCCTCTTTCCGGAGGAGAGGAAAGTGGACCCCATAGTGGAGAGAGTTTGCGGTGGTCTGGGTTTTTGGGTCACTCACTATGATGTTACTGCTAACATGACAACAAATACCAGAGGGCTTTGAGTTTCCTGACTGAGATAATGCTCTGAAAAGCACAGGGCTTTATTCCCGATCACATTATGCTTCACGTCTATGCTGAGCAGAGGTGTCAATATGAGATTCAGAGCCGAGTGGTGGAAAAGTCCCAGAATACACTGACTCAAGTGCTGTGCATATGTACAATTATGTTTTATACTACTTTAAACTTCATACCTCAAAACATTTCAGATTTCAACATTAAGTATATAATTCCCAGCTGTACTTACTCTGCTGATTAGATTTGATATATAAAAAACACATCTATGACATGATTAAAATACAAAAACGTATATAAAATAGACTAAATCTGCTTCACCTTGACCAGATGCAACATTTGAGTATGTGTAACTATTTTTAAAAAGTAGTATTGTTACTTTTACAGAAGTTAATTCTTCTTTGAAACTGTGAAATGTTCATTTTTCATTTTTATGTTGATAGAACATGCAGTTGCACCAGTAAGTACTTCCCACCATTCATATAAAAGTATTAAAAGTGTAAAACTACTTTGTTATAAGTTAAAGTCCTGCATTTAAAATGTTACTTACATACAGCAAAGTACCAAAAGTAAAATGAGTCATTATGCAGAAAATCTCAGATGAATATTTTTGGTGGATTCATGTGGAAAAGGCGTGAAAACATAAATAAATACACCTGAACATTAAAGCACATTAACTTGTTACAGCTTTGTGAGTGGGTGCACTGGGGGGGACTGTGTCTGTGTTTCTAACATCCTGGTTACGGCCCTGCTGACAGGACCAGCTCTGCATAATAAGTACTTTTATACTTTAAAACATGAATGCATGAGTATTACTATCAATGAAATATTTGTTTACAATGTGGCCTTGAGTATATCTGCATATGTCTTCCTCGGCTGGTGTTTATTTTATGGAAACCTGATTAAACCGACAACAAACGTCTTGCTTGACGTCTGAGACAGATTGTTGCATTAAACCCAAAAATTAAGCACACATACACACACACACTCACACACACACACACACAGACACACACATTAATAAACAACATCTTATCTGACACACTTGACACTGGGCTGCAGCTGCGTTTGGAAAACACTTCTTCGGTAGGAATTTTCTGGATAAGTCATCATGTTTTAGCACCGAAAAATACTTTTGCAACATATCTGACAGTTGCGATGACTGCATAGGTTAACTTCAGTACAGTTTGAGGGATAACAATGAAAATTTGCTGTTGAGGAGGAGCCGTGGCGGCTTATATTCAGACTTATGGGGCTCTTTTAAGATATAATTACTCTGACAGACTCAGGTAGACTTAATAGACATGTAAAAGGAGGGAGTGTCTCATTGCATCATATCATTAAACATCCTTAAACGGGTTTAATGACGCTGCACATGTGGGCTTGTGTTGCAGATTTCTTCTATCTCATAAATCTGCAGCAGTCACCGTTGACCATTGCGATAAGGCTGATTGAGAAATGACATTTCAACACTCTTGAGTTTGTCTGTGCGTGGCATCGTGTTCCTGTTGGTCATAAATTACAAAAACACACAAAACAGGAGAGCAGCTCTGAAGTGGACTGACTGCTGCACAAGGGAGGATTATGAGCAGGACTATAAATGGAGGAGATGTTGATTGTATCTGTGTCTGGATACATAAAATATACTCGCTGCTATCTGGAGCCAGTAAATGTATACAAACTATAAATTACCCCTCTTCTTCTTCTTTAGTTCACTGAGTTACATTCATGTTTATAGGAGAAGAAGATGTAAGCATGGAGGTATGATTTGGTCCAAAAAAGTATTGAAACTGTTTTTTTTAATTTTTAAATGTAAATGCATTTTATTTTTGTTGGTGAGGTAATTATCAAAACAATATTCTGTTTTTCTCCTGCTGCACACCACAGTATGTTTGCATGCATGCTTATTCTATTTTATTCAATTTTCATTTTTATTATCATGATCTTATTAAATCACATATTTTAGACAACAGCTATTCTCTAATTCCCGTCTTCCAATAAATTTGCATTTTCCATTTACTGATGTGGTTGCATGTTTGCAGCATGTGCATGCAACTTCTTGGCTTGCTGATTTTTATTTTATTTTATTATTGTTCCTATTACTATTGTTTTTTTTTTAAATGTTCCTGCTTTAAATGCAGATACAAATAAAAATCTATATTTTAAAAAAAAATGCTGATTTAAAATGAAACTAAATAAACTAAATCAGTTTTCTGATGAGCAAGCAACATGCATATAATAATAATAATAATATTAATAATGTCATCAAACACCGTTAAACAGCTTTAATGCTGCACATGTTGCTCTCATAAATCTGCAGCAGTCATCATGATGAGGCTGATTGAGAAACGACATTTCAACACGACACTGGCTGAAGTGGCATCATAATTCCTCTTCTACTTCTTCATCTTATAATAATAAAAATAATAAAAATAATTAAAAAGTAATAATAATACGATTTCTTAAAGTAAGAAACATTTTATTTACAATATTTTCAGTGCAAATTATTATTAACAAAATAGGACATCTATATATCCGGACAAAAACAAACAACAAAAAAAGAAATTACATGAACACGTGAAACGAGTGGTTCATAACCTAAAAATTTAAATTCACAACCGCATATTTCCTGCAGATGAGGAAAACATGATGCACACGAAAGCTCTTGAGAGGAAAACGACAGTAAAGAGACACTTGGAGGTGGCCGGAGGTCTTATTTTGAAATTTAAAAATAGCTTTTTATTATTATTATTATTATAAAGGGAAGAAATAGATCTACTCATGATGCGTGTGTCCGGACATAATGCTGCTCCACTTGTTCCCAGGAGTTAACGGGGCCTGACTGACTGCTGCAGGACTTCAGGGGCGGGGGCCACATGTTACTACATAAACGCTCCAGATGTGTTTGAACATCACTGTCGTTCTTCTGTCAAAATAATAATAATAATATTAATAATAAAAACTCGTCGTTACAGTTCATAAAACAACTCTTCGCGCTGCCTTCATATCAGTATCTGAGAGGCCGGCGTGTCCGTGCCTGTGGCCGCCGCCTCTGCGCTGGTCGCCGGCCCGCTCCCGCTCATGATCACGCTGGTTTTGTTGAGCTCGGAAACGTCCAATTGTTCGTCAGAGTTTTCCTCCGGAGCCTCGTCGGAGTCACACTCGCTCCTGCCGTCGCTCTCACACTCGGACTCCGCCGGCTCCTTCGGCTCCCCGCTGCCGGGCTCGGACACACTCTTGTCCGGCTGCTCCTTCTCCTTGTCCTTCTGAGCCTGGGCCTCTTTGGAGTGTCTCCACTTCATGCGTCTGTTCTGAAACCACACTTTGACCTGAAAACACACACACACATGCACGACGGTCATTATCAGGCTTTTATTTTTTTGCATTTAATATCTTGAAAGTCCTTGAAATTTTTTCCAGGCAAACCTGACACCAGTGTAGAGACTTTAAATTCAAGTTACGCAGAGATCATGTGTTTATTTGTCATTTTTATGAGATTGTCAAGTTTCCTATAATAAAAGCTTAATTATAGGAAACTCTGTACACAAGCTCTGAGTCTCACACTTTAAAAAATAATTTTATTACACGTTTCCTCTCACATATAATGAGGGAAAATGTTAGTAAAACACTTCCACACACACATTTCAAGGCTACCAAAAGCTAACCAGTGCTCCAGGAATATTTGATTTAAGCAGGTTGGTCTCGCTGAGGTGTAAACATGTGTTTTTATCAGCAGAAAAAAGTGTAAATATATATAAAAAATTATTATTATGAGCTATAATTTACAATTAATGTTGACATTTGCTCGAATGTTTGTAGGTTTCACTGTAGTGGTTTGATGACATGTAAACAACAACTGTCATCATGCTGTTTAAAGGGTCTTTATATATATATATATATATATATATATATATATATATATATATATATATATATATATATATATATATATATATATATATATATATATATATATATATATATATATATATCCTGCAGGTTTGTTTTTTTTTTAAATGTGAGGGTTTTTTTTAGATCTAAGACTCTTTATCAGTCTTATCTGTCGTGTTACACACCTGAAGAATGTGACTGCAACCTACACACATTTTTTTAGGATTAATTTTATTTCATATCTTTTCACTGTCACGGCCTGAGTCACCGACGGAAGACACTGATGTCATCATCGGGTGATTTATTTCTGGGAATTTTATTTTATTTGTCGTGACCTTGGGTTTTAACTTTTCACATGGTCGATATTTAAATATATGTTTTATCAGCTGTTTGAAGTATTTTTAGAAGCTGGGAATGTAGAAGAAGGAGGGAGGCTGGATTTAGATGTGGAATGTGGGAAATATACAGATGATTCATAATAATAATGATAAGAGGAAAATGTTTTCGGTGTCCGGCTGTTTTTATTTCTTTTTCTTTGGAAGGGGTGTGGTGAGGACAGCCCTTATTTCTAATATCCTGGCTCTGGTCCTGTGGTGTTATTGTTTTATTGTTTATTACAGCTACTCTCATGGGGCCCATTCACATATAATTACCACATGCTTACACTATCATACAGTAAATAAGATTATATCAAAGCGTACACATGCATAAAACATTTAAATAGAAGAAAATCATTTATTTAACTCTCACACTGCAGAGAAATCTAATTATTTTGCAGGCCTGTGCTCCAGAATAATCTCTTTTCTTGTGATTTGTGCCAAAAAAATTTGATCTGTGCTTCTCACCTGAGCGTCTGTCAGCCCCAGCATCGCAGCCAGCTGCTTTCTGTCTGGCTTGGTGACATATTTTTGTATCTCGAATCTCTTCTCGAGTCCTTTTCTCTGCAGGTTTGAGAACACCGCCCTCGACCACGACCTTTTCCTCTTATACGTCTGTGGCATGGTGTCTTTCGTGAGGACGGCGTATGGACCTGAAAGACACGAAGAGGACACGAGGTTTAAAATAAAATACATTTTAGAAAAAAAAAAATAGAGAAGAGAAACCAGAGAGAAAGATTCACTGCAGGTGTTTGACACCTCCAGACAAACAGAGAGCTGGACTGGGCCAGCTTCCTTTGTCTGTCACAGTCCTACATTTGTGGTGGCTACCTGGGAAGGTGTCCTGAAACTGATGCTGGCCTGATTGCCTGCTGCTGCTGCTGCCTAGTGAACTCATCATGGAGGACGCGTCGCTCATCCCGGGGTCTATGGAGGAGAAGTACTGGCTGGCCGGAGGCTGAACGGGGATGTGGATCCCTGACTGACGGTTCGAGCTAACGATGGATGTGAGATCTGTTACAGAGCGAGAGATGATGAGTTATCGCAGTGACACAACGTCAAAGGGGGGGCAAAGATGGTCTGGTGTTTAGAGAAAGGGACCATCCTACAGGATTTCAAGCTAAACTCTCAGCTGCTGTTTTTAGCTGATCCTGACCTCTGACCTCTCTGGTTTAGGGGGCAGAAGAGGAGAGGGTTTCCCCCCACAGGGCTCCTTAAAAGTGAGACATTGTGAGGCTGCTTGGGCTCTTACTGCTCTGTGAACAAGTGTCAGTGTCATAAACTGGCAGATACACATGAGAAAAGTCAAAGGCTGCTTCTAGTTTTGTTGCTTTCACTTTCTAAAGTTGGTTCTAATGAAATAAACATTCAAAAAAAGGCCCTGACATGTCAGGAAACCTCTCTACAAACATGAAAACAAAAAAAAAGTCTCCTCTCACCTCTTAACGACGACTTTTCTCTGCCCTTTGGATCAAAGTCTGTCGACAATATCCGATCAATTCCGAATTTGAGGTCTTTGCTTGAAGGCGGGGGACCTTGTTGGGAATTTAATGCAGTCCTGGAGACTGATGTGAGCTGTAGTCCGTGTCTGTGGTAAGGGGACGCCGGACTCACCCTGGCACCGTATACCGAAGGCTCCGGCGCAACAGGAGAAGGGCGCAACGGCGAGCTGCCGGAGTGCCCCTGTTGCGCACGGTGATTGTTGTGGTGGTGGTGGTGGTGTCCCATATGCACCATGAGGGCCGACGATCCCGGGATGTTCTCCGCGTCTCCAGCCTGCAAAATGTCTGCGATGCAAAAGGAGGGTTTCTTCATGGTATCCACAGCGAAGCCCCCTGCGCAGTACGCGGACCAGAGGCTAAAATTTGATGCGTAAAACGGGTTGAGCCCGGCCGTGTACATCCCGCAGCCTCTGTAACGCGTCTTATTGTTTCTCGGAAGACGGTACAACACGGACAGACATGTAAAAAAAGCAAGGAGAGCGTTTTAGGGGGAGAGATGACCGTCCTCTTTGCGTCGGTGCCAAAATCGCTCTCCTAACTCTGAAATCCAAACCCTGCAGCTCCACTCTCAAGTTCCTCCGCTGACACTGATTGGTCGCTCCCTGAGCCAATGGACGTCTCGCACTCGCTAACATCACGCCCTTGTAAATGAGGATGATGTGTATCACACACACACACACACACACACACACTCACACACACACACACACACACACACACACACACACACACACACACACACACACACACACACATGACCGGGGACACTTCGTAGCAATTTTGAGCCTGAGATGATGGATGGATCACTTAAAGAGAACCTCCACCCATCAGCGCACACAAACACATTATACCCATTAACTCACATATTAATTTCCAATTTTTGGTGTGTGTGTGTGTGTGTGTGTGTGTGTGTGTGTGAGAATAAATTACATCCCAGCTCCAGAGGTGAGTGGACTATAAATATAACCATGGCAGAGTTTGATCCACAGGCCACATGGCTCTTTAAAATAATAAAATACATATTTAATAACTGGCCGCACAGAAACACGCAAACATGCCGGTTATAGAGCAGAGGCTGGGGCTTCTATTAGCTCCCGGACTCATCCTGTTTTTGATGGGCCGTGATTCGTGTTAAATGAGCGGATATTCCTGCTAGATTTGCCCCCGAAATAGAACCTGTTTTAGTATTTTAGGATACAGCAGAAATCCTTATTTCTTCCGGAGCAGAGAGGGGGAGAGACTTTATAATGACTGTTAGAACTTCCCTTTTTCAATATTTGTGCAACTTTATCTCGACCTGCAAGTTGCACGGTGACGCAAATCCGTCCCCATGCTCATAATAAACAGAGGAAACCTAATTCCCCACCACCACCACCACCCTCACCTCCACCACCACCCCCCTCTCTCTAAAGCGAAAACACAATTAACTTCAGAGGCGACGCTTCATCCGCAAGGCCCCCTCAAGATTCGCACGCTGGGTCTTGGCCAATAAAGATTTTTTTTTTATAACCAAGGATTTAAATTGTACAAAATAAAATACATGCGACTTGATTTTTTTTATTTCCTGCAGCAGCAGTATTTATTTGGCTGGTTTGATGTAAAGCAACATATTTTAATATTTGCATCAAGATGCAGCTTTTATCATTTTTTTTTTTGCTGTCAATAAAATTGAACTCTCTCTCCCTCCTGTCGTGGCTTCACCCCCCTCCTCCTCTCTCGCATGTTTCTCTCGCATGTGTTCAAACAATGGCTTCTGAAGCCTCGCATTCATTTAAAGTCTTGATTCATGCAGCCGGAAGGGCCGATGACCCTGACTGCCTCCTATCATGCTGTTTTCGAGTGACACTTTTCCGGGTTAAAATTAGAAATGAGCTTTTTTTTTTTTCTTTCTGTAACGTTTGCCCTCCATCAATGCAGTCAAAACAATCCAGGGAAGAGGATGTAGCAGACGCAGCACGCCTCGAGTTATTTCAGGTGCTGATGAGCTTTTCAGTGGGAAGCATTAAAAAAAAAAAAGAAGTAGCAGGCCTCAGATCAGCCTGTACACACAGGCCTTGATGCTTCATGGAGGCAGGCAGAGAGAGGGGGCAGTGATATAGAAATCCATAATTCAGAAGATGTGCAGTTTGCAATCATTAAATAAATCCTGATCGCTGCTTTACTGTAAGAAAGAAGGAAAATGCATGACACACAACACAGTTATTAAAAATATAAAGGCACAGAAGAAGCACAGATATAATTTCCCTAAAAAATCCTGGTGCAAAAACATCTGATCATTTATGAGTGTGCATGATTTAAAAGAAGCATGCAGCAGACTCTTTAATTTGAACGATAAAGCATAAAGTTTGAGATTTCATGTTATAACATGAAGCAAATCTTTTATTGTTTCCTGCTGCAAAGGGTGCAGTTTCTCTATTTGTGTTCCTGTTAATAATCTATAATAAAATGAAAATGATCACTGAGTGATTGGAGTTTTAAATCCAGAGTAGTATTCACACACACACAGAAAGAGAGGGAGCTGAAAGTCACAGCTCGGACACACGCTCTCTTTTTCAGGATGCAGAATGTGACTGTGCTCGTGAAAACATCTGGATTTTCACGTAAGAGAAGCAATTACATCATTTCATGCAGTTATTGCTGTTAAAATGAATAATTCATTCATTGTTTTTATATTAAAATAAGAATTCATTTTTGTGCATGCTCTTAACTGGACAAAGCATCAAAACCTGCAACACAAACTGCAGCTTTGTACACCACATAAGAATTAAATCCTAACTTCACATCAGTGAAGGTCCAGGTCTGAAACTTTAATATTTAAAAAAACAAAAGCTCACAATTGATCTACAAATCACCTGTAAAAAAAACCCCTGAAATATTACTTTTTCAGCCAGAGCCCTGCTGGATACTATTATTCACCTTTATTTCCCTATTCCAAGCCGGCCCTCTGTGGAGCTGTATAAATGATGGCAGGTGGGATTACCGCCAGTGCCAGTGACTCCTGTCTCTGGTTAAAGGGCTGTAAGTACTCCAGACCTGAATCTGTCTTCAACAACAGAGAGTTCACACTTTAAAAAAAAAAAAAAGTCTGCTTCTCTTTGTCTGCAGTAGTTTGGAAACCAAATATTGATCTTGACACAATAAAATGTTTTCACGACTTCATAGATAAGCACATGCATTCACCATTCATCAATAGTGGAAAGTGCTTTTTTATTTTATTTTAGATGAACAGCATGATACGTGTGTAAATGACATCACCTAAGATGAAATCATTTCCTTAAACTTTGAGTGTTGTTGAATTTAAATCAGTTTTAGGCCCCAAAAAAAGCAGAAAATCATCCAACATTTTTGCAGGAACACAAACCTGTGAGCAGAATTTTGTTTTTTTTTCTTCTTTATTATCACATTTAATCATCTCACACCACCTCCAGGTTTAGGTGTCCAACCTAACAGAGGGGCCTCATGTTGGGAACCATCGCAGAGAGGAGGTAAAAATATCTGGACAAGCTGCAACAATAAAATGTTGCTTATATGTTGATGATTAATAATTTAATAATGTCCCATAGCAATCTATCGGTCAAAGTTTTTCTATCTAGTACATTGTGCTGATAATATTTCTTTATGTTTTACTTCTACTTGTAATTGCATACTGTGCTTAAAATCTAGAGTTTATTAAAGACCATAATCAGTGTAACGACGGGCTCGCCGTTACCCCCATAGGCATGCACATATTGTAAGAAGATGTGTTAAAGTATATTGTGGATTGAGCTAGGGCGTAACAAAGGTTAACTCACCACAACCTGCTGCTCTGTCTGCACATGGGGTCACGTCCAAACAGATCCCCGGGGAACGTGGCCCTTATGTATGGTTCTGGAGGACAGCAGTAAGTGGGAAGTGGGAGTAGGGGAGTTTGTGTGGGGCTATGTAAATAGGTTCATGCTCATATATTCATGTGTATGTATTTGTTGGTGTTTAATAATGGTATATGGGTTTGTAAATAGGTGTATATATTGTATTTATGTAAATATTTATAGTTTATTAATATATGTGTTAATATGTAAAAACCCCTATCAATGGTTTAAACTAATTAGTCATGTGATTAAGGGGAAATAGATAAAAGGGACGGAGAAATGTTTGTTGAGTTGGTATTGGAAGGAGATTGGAGAATTGGATTGTTGTTATTGTTGTTATTGTTGTTATTGTTGTTATTGTTGTTATTGTTGTTATTGTTGTTATTGTTGTTATTGTTGTTATTGTTGTAAAGTGTTTGATTTTGTATGTGTGGAATAAACACACATACATTACCACCTGGAGAATCATTCTCTTGTGTTTTGCCTCCGGACCGCTCGGGCAAGCTGACGATCATATTTGTGAACATTTTTGTCATGAAAGCAACATAAATATCATTTTCCATGCATACTGTAAATAAAAGCTCACTCCTCATTGAAACATGATGAAACACTAATAAACTGATCAGCTGATCGCCTCAGAGGAGGCACAGCTCGATGATCACGCCTCAAACAAACAGCATGAAAATGAAAAATCAAATCATTGTGCATGAAAACCAAGCCGTGCACTGTCGACTACCTGATGTTTAAAGCGTCCGGCCGAGCCTATTGTTGTCGCCTGATTGCTCGCTGTGTGTTTTTCAGGAAGCCCCTATCAGCCTGGAGGAAAAGTGAACGAGCACCTCGGACTGTAGCTCTGCAGGATCAGAGGCTGCAGGACAGAATTAAATGATTTCCATTATTACACCGAGAATTATTGCTCCCCCTCTGTAAGACTCCAGCTCCAAGCCAAGATTACTATTTCTGGCAATGTTTGCCTCAGGAAGGAACTTTCGCAGATTTAATGGGACGTGGGCCATTGTACACAGCCTTCTGTATGGCACTGTGCCATCATTTCCACAGAGAACAGAGGGAGGGGGGAGAGAAAAGAACTGAAGGATGTTGTCTAAAGTCAATTCAAAACAAGACTGTCTCATTTATGTGATCCTGAATACAGTCAATATATATTTCAAACACAAAACTCTCTCTCTCTCTCTCTGAGGTGGAGATGAGTTTTAATTTGCATGTAGGAGGTTAAACGTCAAAAGTCTGACACGCTCCTGTGATTTATCTTCTTCTGCTTCGTGCATCTTTTATGAAACACGACTGGTTCTATGTTCAGCAGGAAAAACTGAAAGCAAATTACAAACATCTTTGTCCACGTTAAGCGTCATTCAGCACAGTTGTGGAAGAAGAGTAGCAACAACACAATGTAAAAATACTTTATTACACTTTAAATGACAGCATATCAGAAGTATAAGTACTCATTATGCAGGAAATGGCCCCCGCGAGCTGTTTATTATTGTATATCTTAGCATTTTTAATCAACATTGCTGTCACATTACTATGCAAACTGTTGTTGTGGAGCTAATTTTAACTCTAATGATGTATAATATTTTATTTTATGTGACGATATAAGATGAGGCAGCAGCACAAGTCAAACAAAGAAGAAAGAAGGGATAAAAAAAGCTATTTTAATGAAAAAAAATGAAAAATAAAATGAGGAATTAAACAAATTAGAGAGGAATATCTATTTACGGTGTACAATATATAAATGACAGTACCTTGGACTATATAAAGGAACTTATTTGTGCAATAGAATACAAAGAAACTAATAAGCAAAAGTACATTTCTGTATTATAAAAGTACTGAAAAATCTCTTTTGATCTTGTTTGAAGTCCCATACACATGAAGTCAGATCTTTTTTTCCATATCATCATACAGTCACACAGAATACTGATTATTCTCACAGACACCACATAAAACATTAATGAGCATGTGAAGACACTAAATGTACAAGCAGCTCCCCCCAGTGACTAAATGCTCTCGCTTCTTCTTCTCTGCTCAGTTTCACAAATGAAAATAATAAAAATAATAACAAATAATTAAATGATTAGATAATTTGAAAAAAAATGATGATGAAGTATGAGAAAACAAACAAAGGCTTTGTGATGACAATGTCAAAATATTCTCAGAAAAGACTTACTTAAAATAACAAAAGTGCACAAATACTTATTTAAATGTTATATTTCACTGTTGTAGCTGGTTGAAGTGGAGCTACTCTGAACTACTTTATATACTGAGCAGTTACTGTGGGTATTTTAATCCAGTGGTTCCCATCCTAGAGGTTAGGTCACAAAATAAATCTGGGGTATTGTGACATAATTAATGAGAGAGGACAAAATGTTTATTATTTTTTCTGGATCTTTATCTAATCTTTGCTATTTTTGTGTGAAATATTGAATGTTTTATTCATCTATTTATTTATTTATTTTTTTTTTTTACCTCTTTAGGCCTCAAACAGTTTACATTTAAATGAAACCATCTGAAAAGTTTAAAGATGAAATCACTGGTTTAACATTTAACACTTAAAATTTATTGCATTCTTCTTAAAGTAACCAAACACTAGCACAGTCAAGTGAACTTAGTAGTAGAAGAATAAAAACAAAACAAGTGCAACATCTTTCTGAAATGTAGTGTAGAGTGGAATACAACAGAAATATTCAAATAAAGTAATTATAAAATAGTATAGTATAAAAAAAGTTATACTTCAGTCAAAGTAGTTTCACATTCCATGGTTGTGTTTAAACTTTATAGTCCATGTCGTAGACAGAAAAGTAATCATACGAGAAATATGACCCTGAAAACTCTCGCGAGAAAATGTACTATCTAAATATATTTTAATACGTGTTGATTTTTAAAGAAATAAATGTCACACTGACACAGATGATGGGTCACAAACTCTCCTGGGTGAGGCTCCTTCTCTTTAGACACTAATAATTTGTTGATAATTAAAACAACAGAACTTTTTTTCAAAATAAGATGCATGTAAAATGACTCATATCATAAGAATAAATGTCTCCCATCTCGACCTCGTGTTTCCTTTTGTGGTAGCAGTTTTTTTCTTGTACTCTTTGCTCTGCTCAGTCAAAGTTTAAAACATTAAGTGGTCATTAGCTGGACATTGGAGTGGTAGACTAATCACACTCACCCCGGCCTGCCCTCTGCTGTAAACAACCTAAAGGAGCTGCTTTAATGGAAGCTTTTTAAATATGATGGTGACTCAGTGCCTTTGAGCAAAACCATCTGTTTACATTGAAACAGATTAAAGTCGCCCCTTGCGACGGCAGGTTCGGGACTCCTCTACAGCTCCAGTGTGCAAATGTACACACGGCTAAATCACATACTGTAAGCTAAATAACTGCAGGAAGGGGAGACTAATGGAAACACAAAAGGTCATAATAACAAACCATTAGGCCTGCTGCTGCTTCTCCAGCGGGGTGGCGAGCTGCCATCAGGAGCATAAACCATAAAAATAAAAAAACACAACAACAAAAAAGTCATTTATGTTTGAAATATCTTCTTTTTAATTAAGTGGGAAAAGTCACTAAGAGCAGTTTTTAAAATCGTACTGAGGCTGCTTCAAAAATAAAAAATGTGTGAATGAATCTACAAATAATGAGCGTTTGTTTGCTTACACAGTTTAAATAATGACTTGAAATGTTTCTGGTGTTGCGCATTAGGGTCAGTCAGGCTGATGCAGAGCAGAGCATCCCAGGCCTGCGTCTTTAATAGTTCAAATCTCGGTCAAATCAATCCGGCTGCTGTTTAACTGCAGCGGTGGAAAAATACGATTCACCAGCCAAGAAACTCCAAACAGGAGCAAGTCCGAAGGTGCAAAGCAGAGTGTAGAGACGCACTGTACAGATAATAATCATATCTATCTATCTATCTATCTATCTATCTATCTATCTATCTATCTATCTATCTATCTATCTATCTATCTATCTATCTATCTATCTATCTATCTATCTATCTATCTATCTATCTATCTATCTATCTATCTATCTATCTATCTATCTATCTATCTCACAGGCTTATTTTTTGCTCTTTGCTGAGGTCAGCTCAGTTTGTCTCAGGGGGCAGAGGACAGATCGCATCGGGACAAATTTGTCCATAAAACAGCTACTGGAAGTTTTTCCACACTGTCCCAGGAGTGTCCTCTGCGTCTGCTCTGCGTGGGCTTATTTTATTTTATTTTATTTCTCTCTCTTCTTTTTTTTTTAAATGTCCGAGGCTGTAGATGTTGATCCAACTGTCCAGCTGTGCTATAAACACATTTCCCTTAAACAAAGTTCACATCTGTAAAAGTGTCTTTAAATTCAAACTAAAAAAAGACAGTCTATATAGTATTTCTTTTTGGTTTCTATGACCTTGTCCTATTATAATATAATATAATATAATATAATATAATATAATATAATATAATATAATATAATATAATATAATATAATATAATATAATATAATATAATATAATAATAGGCTACCAGGAAGAAATTGTCTTAGTTTTCCTTCAGGTCGTATAAACTATAACATATTTTTTATCCATTATATTTATTATTATATTTTGGATATATATATACATTTATATTTAGTTATTCGTTCAGTTATTTTATGATAATATGACAACAGAAAACCATGTGTTGTCTTTTTTAATTAGTACGTAGCACACATACATACAGACAAACAGAAACTGGGTTTTTCTAGCAGAATGCTGCCATCTAGTGGACACGTTGTGTTCTGCTGTGACAGACTCCAAGCTGGTCTGCAGCGTGTGCGTATGTGTGCCTGTTTGTATTTGTGTGTGTGTGTGTGTGTGCCTGTTTGTATTTGTGTGTGTGTGTGTGTGTGTGTGTGTGCCTGTTTGTATTTGTGTGTGTGTCTGTGTTGGTCTCACGTGTATATGGGGACTTTAATCCGAATATGTATCGACTTTATGAGGACACATGTAATTGCAAGGACAGTTGACAAATCTTCAGAAATCGGGCAGTGTAGAAGCATTTACCGTGAAGCAAACGTTATCTTAAAATGTCGTTATAATTACAGTGGTCCCTGGTTTATCGCGGGGGATACGATAAACAAAATCTGCAAAGTAAGTTTTACAATTATTCTACATGTTTTAAGGCTGTAAAACCTCTAACCACACACTTTTATACACTTTTCTCAGACAGACATTAACATTTTCTCACATTTCTCTCTTATTTAAACTCTCAAAGTTTAAACTTTCGCAGATTTAACAAAAATAAGTTACAATACTGTATCAGTAAATGAAACCAAAGATCAAAACCTGTTTTCAAGCCCGAACATTTTTAACAAATTTAATTTTAATGATCAATCTACGAGGTTTGACACATAAGAAATTATTACCAGTAACTCACGCGTATTTCACAGTTCCTCCGACGGTGCCGAGCACAATGCGCGTTCATACTGTACAGTACGCTGTAAAAAAAAAGCATGCAAAATTACACACACAAAAAAAAGCAAAACAGTGGGTCCGCGAAAAGTGAACCGCGTTATAGCGAGGGACAACTGTACACCCGACCGGATTTCTTGTGTGTCTTTCTGTGTGTGTTTGTGTGCATTCATTTAGGACTGTAACATAGTAGTAACAGGTAAAGTTAGTAAAATACAATAAAATGAAAGCTCCGACAACACAATAAGTGAATTAAACACATACATATTTATATTTATTTTAATTTTGTTAAAATGTTATTTTTGTTAAATATTTGTATGACTGTAGGTCAACACAGATAAAAACCGATAACTTATCATTTGTTGCTGATTATCTGCACTGACGTTAACTTCTTAATCAATACGTCTGTGTGTGCTCAATTAACAAATCAATGTGTGTGTGCTCAATTAACATGTTTTCCTTCATCCAGCTCCTGTTTCTGGATGGGGTCGTGCGTGCAGCTCTCGGGGGACTCTTTGGTTTAACCTTTGACCTCCAGGAAAGCATGAGCCGGGTCTTTAGGGAGGATGTTGGTCTGACTCAGGAAGTGAAGGCAGGTGTCAGCTGCTGCTGGTGTTGGTGGATTGGTGACACTGGACCCTTTTACCGGCTGATCACTGCACTGAGCCAGTGTTTTCTTTTTAAACTTCAAAGTCAGATTTCACAAAACACATTTATCTGAATTTTGACCTCATCATAGCCAGTGTGGCTACAAGGAAAATAAGTTACTTCAAGCTGAAGGTTACATATATTTATAGATTTATAGTGTCTGTTATACTAGTATATAACATTGTCACTCATTTCCTCTTTTACCCCAAATGAGGATGAAAACTAATGATAATTTTCTATCTTTCATAAATAAATCTCTTCATCATGGACGTGTAGTTTTCCGCAGTTCAACACAAGCTAGAATAAATAAATAAAAAACGCCATTAGACCGTTCAGCAACTGTGATTTAATGAGTTCCCTTTTTGTGTTCTTGTGCGTTACACGCAACACTTTAAAACTACTAAACGAGAACAAGAGAAGGAGAAGTGGGATTGAGTGCAAATCACTTGGTGCTGGAGCTCTGACGAATCAGAGAGCAAATATACAGAGAGTAAAAAATAAAAACAGCTTTAAATGAGATTCAACTGATTAAGAAAATGCAAAGTAAATCTGCAAAAACGACTACAAAGTATAAAACACTTTGTAAAGTAGAACGCTTTGGCACAATCACAGCCGCACAGTCAGCAACATTTACAAAATAAAAAGCCTCTTCTTAAAAACCGATTATGATACACAAACTTTGCACTGGAACAGATATTAAAACCGTCGTCAGAATAAACGTGACGTCTGCTTAAAACTTCAGGGTGTAAATACGAACATTTTCATCTTGTGTGACTTTGTGTAATCTTCATAAACGTGTGCTTTAGTGAATTAGCACTAAGTCAGTTCAAGTAAAAAGAAACTATATATAAGGGGACAATAAAAAGACTTGTTTTTTTTTGCGTCAGAACGATACAACGAACCCTGAAAGCTTTTCCTTTAAAAGAGCTTGCACACTCCCACACGGTAAAACACTGAGTGAGGTCAGTTAAAATCTGAGATCGGTGCAGAGTGTCCGACAGACAGTCCAGTCGTCTGTTAAGTTTTAGCTTTCGTCACCGGTCTGCACCTTGCCGTCACCCAGCAGTCTCTCTCTTTCTTCCGGGCTGTTCTGCTCCTCCTGTGTGTCCAACATCCCGGCGCAGCACGGTATCCGTGCCATCACGGGGCGGTGCAATCCGTTATAGAGCCCTGTACCCAGCAGCAGAACCAGGAAGCCCAGCACCTGCAGGCCGTGAAACTGCTCCCAACCCAGCGCCAGGCTTACCACCCAGATGACCAGCGTGCGCAGGCTGTCCAGCACCATGCGGGTGGTGGCGCTGATCTCTTTCGTGACGCTGATCCCGGCGAAGTTGAAGAAGGCGATGCTGACGGTGTTGCCGAGCAGAGCCAGCAGGATTAGAGGCTTGTGGCCGATCTGACAGAAGGCGTCCAGCGCATCCTCCAGGACGTGGCGAGGGTTGTCTGCGAAGTCGCCAACGGGGATGAAATACATCGGGATGAGGAGTAGCGACAGGACGAAGAACCCGAAGAAACCTGGAAATGGAGAACAAAATGAGTTTGGACCTTTAACAGTGCTTTAGATCAAGCAAAGAACTGTTTACACTGATGTTTTTAAATTATTTTTTAAGTCATGAAGAAGTGAAACTATCCACAAACAATTCGAGCAAAGTCTGAAAACAGAAGCGTGACTTTGGCGAACAGAAACATGTTTCTCCGTCTTTCTTCTCTTGCAAACGCTCAGATTTATCTTGTGACTCCTTACTTGGGGTCTCGACCTTCTGGGTGGGAACCACTGACCTATGAAGTGGTAAATGGACTTGTATTTATACAGCGTTTTTCTGGTCTGCTGACCACTCAAAGCACTTTTACAACACTTCATTCTCATGCGTCATTCAACCGTTCTCTCACTGACGGCCAGGAGCAACGTGGGGTTCGGTATCTTGCCCAAGGACGCTTCGACTGGACTGGGAGAGATGGGAATGGAACCAGCGACCTTCACTCCAACATTCAGTCTCCTTTCAGTCTCATTCAGATAATGTGTTCATCAGCCAATTGCTAACTTTGTCCATCTGCCGTTTGGTGATGAACACGTAGTGTTTAGTCGTTGTTTGGAGCTGGCATTTAAAATAAAATATGTTGATGTTCTGATGACTTTAAGAAGTAAGAAACTGTCCAGTTTCCACTTTCAGTTACATCACAACAAGTTTACTGACATTTAAATGCTGATAATGTAACAAACAGTACCGGTTTACTTAACAGGGTAACCTGTGTAACCTTGTTTGTATTTTCCTTAAATTTTGATTTTCAGTGTTTTAGACTAGTCGACAAATATTGGTGCTGAAATAAATCATCAGATAAAAATCTGTAATTAAGTTGCATAAAAGTGTCTAAAACTCACATTTTCTGGGGGAGTATTTTCCGTTTGTGGTCCCTGATTTAGAAAATCCCTGTTTGCACACACTGTTAATCTAATCTCACTGTTGCAAGTATCACATTTACTGACAGTAAATTATGTGAAAGGGCATCTGAAACTCTTCAATACTTAGAATGTGACTCGGATCTGGCAGCGACTTTCTGTCTGACCTTTGCATTTGTCAATATTTACTTCTTTCAACATTCACTGATGGGTTAAGGGGTTACGAACTTACGCTCAGCGCTCATTACCCATACATACATGTATATATATATATATATATATATATATATATATATATATATATATATATATATATATATATATATATATATATATATATATATATATATACGTAAATACACTTTAAATGTAACTGCAGATGAACAGCTGCTGTTACCTTCGGTACCGACAGCCTTAAGAGGATGGATGTTGTGCCTGTAAACAAACTTTTCCTCCAGGACCATCTGCACTGAAACAATGATCTGAGCCATGATGATCAGAAGGTCTCCTGCAGGACACAAAGAAGTAGTTGTAAATAAATTAAATAAATACTATACGGCATTTTCAAGTTAGTTTTATGTTGCACTGAGGGTGCAGTATCATAGCATTCATCCAAATAACGGCTAATAATTTAAATCCACCCCACCTGTGATGATGTCACTGAGTTTGTGCGTGTCGCCTTGGTGCCCGCTGAAGAAGTCGGCGAGGCCGACTATGACCAGGCCCAGGATGGTGATGAAGATGCCGAGCCACTGACTGGGGAGCAGCCGTCGCCCCAGGAACGCCACGGAGAGCAGACCGGTGAAGATGATGACGGCACCGCGCAGCATCTGGAAACTGGAGGCGCTGGTCATGTTGAGAGCTGGTGACAAACAAACGAACAAGAAAAAAACCCGTGAGTTCATTTTCTAGATTTCTTTGTACGTTCACAAACAAACGGCAGCGGCTGCCTGACACAGAAAACAACAACATATGAATTATCTTGTTTCCTGACGCACGCATCTATTACCTTTGAAAGTCTGACACATCCAGATACAAGCTTTCTAAAGTCACGCTTGCCATAAACACCATAAAATCAACACATTTTCCACCTTGCTACAAACGGATGAAGGCTAAAGGTCACTTACCAACATACATGATGGAGGTGGCTGTCATGTCGCACATGGCAGGCGGGAAGAAGAGTAAAGGGTTGAAGCTCTCGCCTGGGTTAATCCGAGGTTCTGGATTACGTCTGTCATGGCAGAGTAAGATGTAGAAGACGGCAAGACAACTCAGCTCACCCAGAAACATCCCGACCGCCTGAAAAGACGAAGTGTGAGACAGGAAACAGATTATTTATTTATTTATTTATTTATTTTATTAGCGGCTCTTGTTAACACCTGTGCTGCTGACAGAGCAAACGTCTTTGACCTAAACTTTATCCAAACTCTTTGCAAGATTTAAACTTTTCTTACTAAAACCTTTAACAATGATATTTGTGCCACAGTATGAAGAAAGGAATGATGTCCGATGCCCAGCCTTCTGTGCAGCGTGTCACAGAGTGCACATGAAGTGCTTTACGACACGAGGACCTGCAGTTTATTACTTCACTTCACTTTAATTACTTTACCTGCACAAATGGGTGAGAGAAGTTGTGTTCAGGGACATCGTGGCAACCCTTCGCTGAGAACAGATCAGCCCATCTGTCAGGACAAGGAGAGGTTATTACAACTTAATTATGGTTCAGCTGCGATTAGTCGATTAAACACCAATTATTTTGATAATCATGCTTTTAGCTTGTGACATTTTAGATTTGACAACTTGCATTTTTCATATTTTCTGACTTTACCCGATAAAATCAGCTGATTAAACTCTTTGTGTCTTTGCGTTATCGTGCACCAAACCTCCCATATTTCGGATTCTTTTACATTTGACCCCCCTACAAACTGACAGTACAGACGTGAAGAGGATTTCCTCTTCTCTCACTGAATACAATAAAGATCCATCACTGCACTCCGTCATGTACTGTACGGTCATATGATCTGATGAGGCCACTCGTGAAGTACAATTAACGTTTATAGTGACGTTTTATATTCAGGAGAAGCATGACCGGCATGTGAGCGTGGTGTCTGCGTCAAAAACTGCAAGACAGGGGAATGTGGTCCTAAAAAAAATAGGTGATGACAACGCACTTCCTCATGAACGAGGGAGTGAAACTTGAACTGTCGGCCTGTTGACTGAGCCGAACCTGACCTGTTTGATTGTAGTGCATTGAGTTCGTATGGTGCAAATATGAAATGAAAGAGGGAACCTGCACTAAACTGTCGACCTCCACGCTGTAACCGATCTCAGCTGTAGGTCTTTAAAAACCAGCGAGGCGGCGCTTTGCGGTGAAACCGTACCTGTATAGTTACCTCTCTGAGCAACATGACACAGCTTGTTTGCTCTGACACACACATGCAGTCCAAAGCTGTGATTTAGTTCGCTCAGCTGACAAAAGAAAAAAGGACATAGACGTGCGTGTCAGGCGGTCAGAGGGCTGACGCTACAGATTTAATAAGGAAGCTGGAAATAAGCCGAGTTACTGAAACCTCTTCCTGCAGCGGAGGAGCACTTTGTGCTGAAATAAGGAGTCATCAATCAGATTAAAGTTCAATATTAACTTGATTTGCTTTGATTTTGGACAGTTGATCAGTCTAAATAAGTGAGTTAAGGTGAAAGTGAAAAGGGCATCTTCTATCTTTGGAGTTTGCAGATGTCCCCTTGTGATCTAGGAGGATGTAATTGATATTTTACACTATTTATAATGTAAATTTTGGTTATTTGCAACCCTAAAATATGCAATGACCTTTTTTTTTCCCACGCCAGCTTCTGTATTTATTACCTGAGACATGCAAACAAGCTTTAACTGAGTCATTACTCAAGGCAGATTAGCTAAACACAGATATCAGGATAACACGGTCACAGAAATCATTGTAACATCATGACCTTAGATTAAATCTACTTAAGGAGCCTTTTACATCCCATCAAGAGTCACTTCCTGTCTGCATTCTTATCAGGTTTCTCAACAACAATGAGTCGAGTGTCCTCACACAGACAAGTCTGCGAATTTAAAGCTCGATGTGGATGTTTATATTAGCCGATTGATAAGCTAACAAGCTAACCCTTAGCTTGTAACGTGTAGTTAGCGGTGTTTCGGTCTAACGGGCGACCGTGTTAACTAGTGACTTTTTAAAGCCGTTGGAACAAGAAGAGAATACGTAGCTGTTTAAATAAAACTAGCACAGGGTCGTCCACTAATCAAATGACCGGGGGTTTGATTCCCAGCTAACCCGGTCTGTATGTCAAAGTGTCCTTGAACCTGTATTTATTTTAATAAGTCGCTTTCGTCGGCAAAATGACTAAAAATGTAAAAATAACTAAACAAAGAGGCAGAGCGCGAGGACAACTCGTAACCACGACAACCACAGATTTCGAACGTTTTCGGCTAGAGGTCACCGGTTAGCACGGTCACTCGTTAAACCGCAACACCGGCAAGGATCGATACATACGTGTTTACCTGCTAATACCTTTAAAATGCGTATTATTAGCTCTATTGCTATTAGCCAATAAGAACTACAGTTAACGGCCGTTTACATTTGTTTGTTAAAACGATGCTACAGTAAAAAATTATAATTATTATACACACATGACAACAGCACATGATTCAATTCACTCACTTCGCCGATAAAGTGTTCAGAGATCCAGTTGTCAGCATAAGTCCCGCAAGGAACAGCTGGTACTTCGTCCAGGTCATGCTGGACTGCTGTGGATCAGGACAAACACGACCTGGTTCGGGCGACCCACCAGGTTTTTGTTCAGAGAGAGAGAAAGAGAGAGAGAGAGAGAGACCCGGAGTGTGTTATTTACACGCTCTGCTCTGCCTGTAAACGCCACATGACAGCGCACAGTCAGCTGACACACTGCACGCCGCGTTCAGGGACAGTGGGGAATCACAGAATCCAACCGAGACAAACAAAGGAGGTGTGAAACTCGATAAAAAAACACAAAAGATTTATTTACAGGGAGCAATTAAGACGTAAAGGAACCATCAAATGCATGCATATCAGCAAATGCAAGCCCATTTCCCCCCGTCTTTGTTAAAGGACATGAAAGGTAACTTGATATGACAGGACAAAGTTCTCCAAAAAAATCAGATGCTTTTATTGACAACCTTTGTTTTAATGCATAATATTTTATGATCCATCTGCTCTTTTGTGGAGCCACACACTGTATTTTCCGTCTAAATCCATCTCAATACAGAGATTTGACAAAATGGTCAATGTTTAATAAAATTTGAATAGAAGAATATTAACTTTACTGATCCCTCAAAATCTTTTTTAAAGTTTGCAGCCACACACACATTTGCTTATAGAGATGGTGGAGTCATTGACAGCCATGTAGTGGCACCCTGGTGGCAGTTAGGCGGTGGAAAACTTGTGTGAGACTGAAATAAAAACTTGAGAATCAAGTCATCTCTGAGTGCGAGGTCACTTTGTTCCACTAAAAACAGGGAGCAAACCACAAGACTGAATAACATAAAACTAACTTTGAAGAGAGAAAATCAGCTTACATAACAAGCTCATATAATAAATATGTATTGGAATACACACAGCTATAATTTTCTTTTTATTAAGGGTACGTCATCAGTGCCCAGGAGTTGAACTGGCACCTCTTCAGCTACCAGTCCACACTCCAGTTCCCAAGCCAAGTCCCTAAAGACTGAGCTACTAGTGAAAGAAATAACGTATAGTGTCACAAAACTAGAAGAGTAATTGCTGGTTTAATTAAGATTAAGAGTCCCTTCAATAAATAGTTTGGTGCTTCAAGCATTTCATCACGATCTTCATTGTCC
>CM014086.1:5894877-6060439 GCA_004119915.2 Collichthys lucidus
CCGGGTGTGTGCTGTTGTTCTTGCAGACTCCAAGCAGAGCCTGTGTGGTCCCAAGCTGAGATTTTGCTGAGTTCGACGATCCATAATCGTGCATTCTTGGCTTGTTAAGTCACTTTTTTTATTTTTTCTGTTCAGACTCCAGCATAGAATTTGGCTACACCCTTTAAAACTCGCTCTGTCGTGAAACAGCAATGTGTTTACATTTGCTGCTCTTCGGCTCAGAACACATGCACACCGCTGTTATGGAGAAATAAAACACCGTAAACAACCGAAATGACAGTTTTTGAAATACACCGTAGATGACGGCATTCAAGACACCTTCTTTTTTAGTTGTAATTGGCTTCCCCTGGTACTTCTGGACAGGAATAATTAGGGTTTCGTCAGGAAGTTGTCAGAAAAAAGTGTCCGATTCTCCTCAAAATGTTAATAAATCTAATCCCCCCCTACAAATTTGAAGTCTGCACAATGCTATCACGCTAAAAGTGGAGATGTTCACTGCCACAGAAACATATTTTTAGACCTGTTTCATGTATTTCTTGACTCCTTAATAAGATCGCGGCACACGGAATTGAGGAGGCCACCCGCTGTGACTCAGTGAAGGTAACTGTTGGCTGAAAGATTAAAATTTGTAATGACACTAACAAAGAAATTGTACTTAATGTAGATCAGTCACATCTGATCACATTTCGAGAGGACCTGCAGGTGACATTTAGTTGAAAATCTTCAAACAGACAAAGAATGCGAATGAATGAAGTACACGAAGGTGCTTCCGGTGTGCCAGTGTTCATTGTCAGAAAGAACTTTTAAAAACATGACACGAAACTCGCGCTGCATTGAGATGTTTCATTCCCAGAAGTCTTCTCACCGAACGATCCGTGAAGTCCGAGACTCGGTTGGTTGCTCTTCGGTCCTGGATTTCGTACACCGCCGCCCATAGCTGTAACAAATACTTAAGGGAGGGAGGGGCAGGGAGGCCGGGATTAGATGCCACCACTGATCTCTGCGATCTCCAGAAAGCAGTGCAGGCTGCCGGGGAGGAGGGAGGGGGGAGAAAAAAAGAAAAGAAAGTAAAAGCAAGCCCATTTAGATCAGGCCACACTGATCTATCGCCCAGAGTGACGGCTGAGAGATCTGCAAAGAGGACTGGGACTGTGACAGGCAGTGTTCATTAATGCTCCAGCCCCTGCTGTAGAGTCCAATCAAGGGGCTCCACACACAAGCACCCTCAAACACTAAAGCTCACACACACACACACACACACACACACACAACACACCAACACACACACCATACACACACACAGCAAGCAATGAGACAGGCGGGCTAAGCGTGGGCACTGATGGCTTCACTGCCTCAATTGATGGGTGCTTAGAGGGGAGTGAAAGATACGAGGCCAGCGAGACCGAGCATGAGAGAGATGGAACGGCGGGTCTGCTCCGTCGATGACTCTCTGATAGCCCGGGCTTAGCACCACTTCTGCTCAACATGCAAAGCCATTACATTAACCCACATGCTGCCCAGCTGTTTCCATTAAACGCCGCGGCCCTGAAAATCTCTTTATCTGTCACCACACGCGCTACAATCCTAAAATAGCTCTCCTCTCTTCCAGGTGCTGAATTACACTGATAAAAAAAAAAAAAAACGTGTTATGTTTCACAGATATCAGGCGTTTAGCCAACACTTGTATCCAGAGTGAGTCACAGGGAGGGCGGCGATTGGAATTAGTTTATCGTCGTTAGATTGCCAACGTCGGAAGGAACCAATATTTCACAAATATCAGTCTCTACGAGGAACTGGCATGGCTGCGTCACGGCAGAATGTGATCGTGAATCTACAGTCGCCGGCGTGTGACAGACTTGGCAAGGCGCGCAGCGGCGTCTGTCACAGTCTGTTTGTACTGCCATTCAAATGTTTACCTCCCAAACACGCATCAGAAACCTCATCAGCAATGTGTGCATTGATTGTAAGCCCGTCTGGGCGGCGCCATTTACTTTGAACGCCGGATAAATACGCAGAGTGCCCGCGAGCGTTTTCTTTAGACAGAAAAAAAAAGGGACAAATGTTTGACTGGAGGCGCGTCGGCCCTGATCTGTCCTTGACCCAGCTGGAAGGGAAGACGCCGAGAGAAACGAGGCCGTGCGAAGCAGAGAACGAGCCAACGCGGCGCATTGAGAACACTTTGCTCAAGATATAATAGCCGAGACGAATTCTTCCAGCACTTTTTTTTTGTTTGTCTGTTTATTCCTATTTTAGATCACTGCAGGGCATTTTATTGCCTTTTGTCTCGTTTAATGAGACTCTTGATACTTTTTCACTGTCAAGTTCTATATGAATTCCAACGTTCCACTTTGGCAGGCTGTTCTTCAACCACAATTGTGCAAAGTTCAGCATTACCTTTTTGCAAACTGTAACGTGTGAAAACACGCCTCACTGGTTTGTCTGCCGAAACAGAGACAACCACAGAAATGTTTTTGCCTTAAAAGAAACAGGAAGAGGAAGAAAGGCACTTCCTCCTGTCTCACTGCTGGAGCTTCTCTCACTGATGCAGGTTTTTTCAGAATGGATCATCTGATCGTGCTTTCTCATGACGTTAAAGGCTGATTTAAAAACGTCTTTAAGTTTCAAATTTCAGATATTTACATTGGCTATAAAATATGAGGAAACCCCTCAAAAGATGCTGGAAATGTCCTGGTAGGGAAGAGCGCTTTCAAAAAAAGCTTTAATATCAGTCAAATGGCTGCCTTCCCCCCATTCAATAAATAAAACATATTTTCAGTTGTTTAATTGGTGACATGAATATTAACAGCCTTCATCTAGTTTGAAACTGTCAACTGTCTGTTAATAAAATGTACCGTCCAAGACCTTCCTGCTTCGCCTGCCTCTGAATCTGCTTGGGTAATTTTTTTCTGTTTGTGTGATCACGTGAGGCGGAAAGAAGCTGATTTATATATGTGTGTTTACTGTATGAACACAGGTACATGTCTCACGTCCGACTCAAATGAGGTACCGGATAAACAGATCAGGTTTTTGCTCCGTCAGGAGTGCGGCGTTGGGCGCTGGTAATGAATTCCAGGAGGCTGAGCATGCTAACAAGTTCATTATTCCAGCTCGGTTTAGGAGTAATTACCATTTTGCATCCAAAGCCATTCAAGACCCGGTATGCTCTTGTCAAATTAAGCCAAGTGTGAACTCAGATAAATATTTGCATAAGCGCAAATGCACCAGGTGGGGCCTCTGTGACAGCCAGAGACTGTTGTGGCCATGTTGGATTGGTTGTGGCTTTGCCTGCATCCACATACATCATGAGCCTGAGGAGCAGGAGTCATGTGTCCAATGGGCCGATAGCTTCCAGGATTCAGGGTCCGATGATGATCATCACAGAGAGGCCAGACGTGAACTCGGAACACCCCATTCCTTTCATGCGAGTCAGCCCAAAGCTGCTCTCTCATAGGTCATTTTCATAGTTTTGCATGAGCTTGACAGGGCATGAACCCAATAAGCAGCCACGCGTAAGAGCCTGCATCAGATAAGCAGACTCATTTAGGTCTCCGTAAAAATGTCATTAGTTCTAAAGACAGAACAGGCCCCTCCAGTCGTCCGCGTTGGTACACTCACTCTGTGATTTCCCTGAGTGCATATAGTCACAATGCTGGATGCGCTTCAAGCATCCGAAACCCTCCTGTGGCACCATTAAATCCTTATATCCTTCTACTGAAGATGTCCAATCAATTTTACTGAAAAGATGGATTTGAGTACATCCCGACTGACGTAGTTGGATTGATTCTCTAAAAATGGCAGCGATTCACCTTTTTGCTCGACATTTCTCGAGCAATGTTTGTACCAATGACAGCAGGTTCAAAGCTAAAACTGTCCGGAAGATCATACCATCTGTATTTAACAGAGTGTGGCAAAACTATTAACAGTTTGTGCAACTTCAGATTAATAATTTGTGTATTAATTTGAAATGAATTCCCTCTGTTTGATTTGTACCCTCACATCTATGTACTTTAAACATGTGTTTCACTACCTGACTGTATGAAACTCAAACACACACGAGAGCTACGAATGCGCGTCATTATCTCAAAGGGAACATTATGTATACAATAGTCATGCAGCTCTGTATGAAGCTGCATGACTATTGTGCCAGTGTAAATAATGCAGATACACAAACACGTAATCAAAAGAGCCGTCAAAACGTCGCTCTGTGTCTTAACAAACCTTCGAGTTAATCAGCATTCAGTCGCATTTTCACTAATAAACTGGTTGCATTTCCGTCTCAAGCACAAGCATCTGCATTGCAAGCCTCCCCACCCGATGGTATTTATCACACAAGGCCCTTTGTTGTCTTGAATAAATAGACACATTACTGTAAGTCCAGAGTTCAGCCCACGCCACTGGCTATCCACAGCCACAGTCTTCTTACTGCTTTTAGTAAGAGCATCATAAGGCAGAAACGAGCGAGAGATTTCTAAATTATAATCAACAGTTAAAACAAAGTTAACTTTTGAACTCTTGCTCGGAGATGAACATCTTTTAGCTCCGTTTAGGAGTCCATGCGGCGTTTTGAAAATGTCGAGGAGAGCTCACCTAATTACATTCAGGTCGATAAAATAAACCGTGCAAACCGGTGCATTTGGCTGGTTTCGGTAGTCATTAACACTGTTAGGATTAAAACATGTGCCCTGCAGTCTCTGCCACACTTCCCCCACCCTTGTAGATGTGACGGAGGGTTGTTTATTTCATCTGAAGAGCACACCACCGCTTGTGCACCGCGGGGATTTGTAAACTTGAAATCAGCCGAAACTTGAAAAGCCGATTTCTGCAGGGAGAATATTTAGTCGCTGTCGACATTCGACGAGGAACCCCCAAGTAAAGGAAAATGGTGAGAGAGACGGGCGGGTTGGGGTGCACGCGTTTGTGGCATAAAGGAAGCATGAGTGGATCGAAATAGGTTGTATGGACAAAATAGCAATTTCCCCCAGGCCTGAAGTGGCTATGTTGTTTTGTCAAATTGGCCCCCCAATGCAGGACAGATGTTTATCAAACCAAGACCGCTTGAACAGCATGGACCACCATTATTGTAGCCATTCCAGAGAGCACTTATTCCAAGGTCTAAACTTAAAAATCTTTAGTTTTTTCCCCCCTCAGATTTCTAAATACAATAACACATTTTGACTCTTAAATCTAAGGGAGCTCTGGCTGATTACAAAGCTTTCATTTTACATACTCACACTATTCGTCTTTAACGCACCTCCTCATGAAACTCCCCCCAGCAGCTATTGTAGTTTTTCTTTGTTGCTTCATTTTTTGGCCTGTCGTAGCCATTACACTCATCTCTCTGCCTTCTGGCAACCAGTGAAGAAGTCCATGACATTGATGCAGGATTTTCGTAACACGCTTCCCCGTCCAAGCCCATTCTCATCGTCAGATTGGGAGTTTGGATATTTATAATCTTGGGGGCACCAGCTAATGGTATTTGCAGAGCAAAATCAGTTTAGCGCGTGTTTTTCCGTAATGGCCTTGACTGCGTGGCATTGCCAGCGGCCCTGTCTTGAATGGTGGAAGGATGGCTCTAATTTGGGCTAATGGGTGACTCAGCCGTCATCATCATGTGTCCCTCAGTAGGCTGCAGATGGCTGGGGAGCCATGGGTGCAGCGGAGCCACACCGCAAACACGCACAACACAATGCATCAAGTGCGGTGACACATTCTGTAGCACGCTGACATTTGTAGCGCCGCATCCAGCGAGGGATGGGAAGACGGGTGGGGGGGTGGGGGACAGTGTGTGTGTGTGTGTGTGTGTGTGTGTGTGTGTGTGTGTGTGAGATGAGACTTGCTCAGCTACATGTGCACAAAACACAGAGGAAGAGGTTAATCAGTGGCCAAGCTAATCAAATCATTTGTCATCCGATTAGATTAAAGCACTGAACCTTCCCTTGGGCAATCATCTGGGGAGATGGAGCCGCGAAATGATAATGCACGGCGAGCGACTGCTTTGCCTTTTTTGTTCAGACTCTACTTATCTGCACATGGCTTGAAAATAGAGACAAGGTGAGCAAATCACCGTGGCAACTGGAACACAAGGTGGGTGCTAGGCAGGCGGTTTTAAACGTGGGGGGGGTGCTGCCCCCGCGTTGCTGGACGCTGGATTCCCCTGATGGGGCAGCGTCTGACTGAGGCCAGGCAGGAGTGCTGCAGTGGCTAGTTTACATTCCACAGAGTCTGCTAAGCTTCACCAACCTCTGCTGTGCCTAGACACACACACACACACACACACACACACACACATATATGCTGATATAGTAGCAGTTTCTCAGAAACCCATATATTTACTCTCACTGTATGTCTGCCACCAGTTCAAAATTCCATCAATACCTGCGCCACTGTCATGTTTTCGTCTCATATCAGCCATGAAGGAAGATAATAAACCACCTCATCTGTACCTCCAACCCCCTCCCTTCCCCAAGTAACCTTGGCAACAGCGTTGCTTGATCGCAGTGTGGTATGGAGGAGGGGAGGGAAGGAAAGGTGACGAGAGGTTGCAACTTGGGGGGGAGTCGGTCCCATGGGAGGAGCCGGCTGGTTTACAACTGTACAAAGCGGAATAGGCTCGGCCTCCCCCTCCTCACCCACCCACCTACCCACCCACCCTAGAGACCCATTACCAGGGGTCAGAGCTCTGGTCTCAGGGCGGCTCCGCACAGTGCAACCTGTCAAAGATCAGCTGCGTGACCGGAGTACATATCGGATGGCGATGCCGGTATTGTGCGGCGGGTAACTGATGTCTGCGTTTTGTATTACCGCTGTACAAGCTATTGAAGCAACAATGACTTAAAAAGGAGTTTTGACTCACCACGGTGCAGTAGTACATTTTGTATGGCTGCAGGTTTTGAATCATTTTTTGTGCTAAAAGCCAAAATCCAGCATCAAAATTTTATTTTAACAAACAGGCAAAATGCATCTCAAATAGAACGGGCTGCATCAGAGCTATTGTGATACTTGGATAGCAGGATTTACGTTTTTAAAAAAAATATATATATAAAAATATATTCAGGAGCCGAGAAGCAGTGACTTATTCAGCTGCTGTGTTCATAACACATTGCACTTATGGTGCAAGATCCAGGCTCAGGCACAGTTACACACTTTGCATACTGTTATGCAATTTAATGCGAAAGCTTTGCAACAAATATTTCCGTTACATGTACGGAGGCCGAGGCTGAGCCCTCCAGCTGGCGGGTGACGTAACTGCAAGTTGGCCGGTACTTGGCCGCCTCAGCAGAAACTTTCTCTCACAGTGCAGCTAAAGAGTACAGTGTTTCCCTAAAGAATGAGTCATCGCTGAGCCAAGCCTTCCACCGTCAAATGCTGTAAAAATATGTTCGTTTCAATTATAAAATTGTAGCGGGACAGATTAGACTATGGCGGGTCGCCACAGCCTGGATAATTAATGCGAAATGCCGCAGTACATGATGTCCCTGACAACGTTTGTGGCGGGAAACGGGCAATGCAGCAACAGAATCTTGATTCATATTTACCCAGCAGTGGCCAGTTTCTCATTTTGATCTGAGTTTCATGAGCCGTCACGTTCGGGTGGACAGACTCATTTGCATGAAGTTGAGGGCGAGTCGCGTTCATGCAAATTTTAGATACGGAAAATGGTCAGTCAACTCCTCCGTGGCGTATCCGTCATGTAGGTGCGTATGCGCCTGCACAGTCTGTGTCGGAAGGACGTCGATCCAGCCGTCGCTTTCAAAGTCACAGTTTGCTCCGCCGTGCGCTGTCCGATGGAAGAAAAACAAGTAACACCTAACAGCACATTGCAATACGATGCACAGGTGTTTGTTATATCGAGAAATAATGAAAACACTGACAGCATAATGTAACGCGCTACAACAACACCACAAACTACGGCTTCAAAAATGACTATTGATCTGAGTCAACACCTCTCTGACACAGTGTCAAGAGGGGGAAAAAAACCTTCACAAAAGTAGATATATTGCAGCGCTATTGCATTGGATTGCATTAGATCTTATGAGACTTTGTCCACCTTCCTGTAAGAAGACAGCCCGTCACCGAGATCGTATATTCAACACAGCTAAAAAATGTCGAATCCATAATCTGTACAAGACGCCGCGCGGATCGCGCTGCTATTTCACAACGATCGCCCCGAGAGCGTAACAATCCACTAGATTTGCTCGAGCGAGTTAGGTAACGTGAGTCTCATTAGCTTATAATAGACCGAGAGAGACTTTTGGTGCCTGAGCAAAGATGAGATATCGAGCTGACTAAATGAAATGTCAACAGAAAATGCTGCCAAAATACAGCCCACTTCTTTATGGACACGCAACCCGAAAATGGATGAAAAAACAACTGTCAAACAAGCAGTGGGCCCGAGGATTTAAAAGTAATTCACAAGTCATTAATAAACACATCCCACGCCTCCGTCCCCCTTCACTGATAACAACTGCCAACTTTTTTGGGAAACACTTACATATCCGACAAGTTTGTGGGCCCTGAAGCAAGCAGAGTGTCCGTGTTCGGGATGATGAGATATATATATATATATAAAAGCATGTAGGCCTGGGTTTTCGTTTGTACCCCCGTACGCCCGAGTACGTATGAGCTCTGTGAGTCTCTGCCTTTCCACCCGTGTCGCCCCCCGGGCTCTGATGGATCCACTGGAATCAAATCAACTCATTTCACGTCCCCTTCTTCTCCTTCTCTGAGGAATTGCTCTGATGGAACCAGCAAATATTTTAAAAAAATGGCATT
Organism: Collichthys lucidus; assembly: GCA_004119915.2. Classification (NCBI taxonomy): domain Eukaryota; kingdom Metazoa; phylum Chordata; class Actinopteri; family Sciaenidae; genus Collichthys; species Collichthys lucidus. Next base: position 5,903,650 of record CM014086.1, read on the forward strand.
AAGGAAGCGTGTAAACACCCAGCTGAGCACACGTGAGGATGCACGCACACACACACACACACACACACACAAGCATCACTATGTAAAGATAATTCAAAGCAGTGGCATGTGACAGGTCGTGCACATAATGTTCCTTCCTCTCTACCCCTGTAGTCCCACAATGCCTAGTTGAAAGGACCTGTAGCCCAGCATGTACATCTTTTTTTTTTTCTTTTCCCCCCCTGGAGACAGCATATAATGAGAAAGCACTATTATGAGTCCAGCAGGAGCCTGTGTGCCGCCGCTGCTGCTGCTGCTGCTACCACCACAGTTACCCGTGAGGTCCTTCTCTTTGTTAGTTAAGGGGAAGAGCAGGCGCAGACGTACCTCGCCTCTCTGCTTGTTAGCCAGCAGTAATGACTAGGCTGTGGGGAGCCAGGCTACCAGGCCAAGGCGCTGGAAGCCTGTTCCCGTCTGCTGGCCCCGTGCTCGTGGACAGGAAAGGGGGAACAGAAGCAGACACCACAGAGGACACACTGGGAGGATCAGATCCGACAGACTGTGGAAGCAAGGAGGGAAGAAATCTCTACCTCCGGTCACACCGAGACCAAACCAGACCATTGCCATCTCATACACACACACGCACTTATGCACAAGCACACAGGACCTGTTCACGGACCTGGAATTAGATCAATTCGTACTTTGTATTAAATGCAGCTCGTAGGTTTTTACCTGACAGGCAACGTCTTCAACACGGCCGAATTTATAAAAAAAAAAAAGTCGATACAAAAAAGCACAAATCCCGCCTGTGGCGTTACGAGCACGAGAGCGAAATCTGCGAGTGCGTTTCACGGTTCAGTTGTGACTATGATCTCATGTGTTTTTATATATGATTAGTAATCCGTACACGCACTCAACATCCCGTGTGGTGTGACAGAGCCGTTGTCATGTTTACTGGGTCCATGTTACACATGAGCAGATCAATAATCCAGAGGGGGAGACGCGTGCCATCTGCATTACAAGGCAATATAGCAGCAATAACACGGAATGGGCCGTTTGTCACCGTGTCTATTGCGTGTTGTCATCAGGGGGGAAAAAACTAACAGGAACGGGAATAACTCATTTTAACGCCCTCACAGGGGCCCATGAAGAGTATGACAGGACAGAAATGCAGTTGACTTGTAGTTTTACCTGCCACTGTTTCGGTTTGCAATACGAAACCGGGCGCCGCCGCCCGAGGCACGGATTAGCCGTTAAAGGAAGCATTCTGCTGAAGCGTCGAAGGCTATAGACGAACGGGGCGAGGTGTGCAAAAGACGAGGCAAATGAAGTATGTATCACACTGTGAGTGCACCAGAGAAGATGTGCAGTCGTTTTTGTCTTTATTGGCGTCATTTCACCATCTAGCGTTTCCGCCCCGGGCCACAGTCTCTCCGTTTTTTTGGTGGATTGCGGATGGAGCGCAACGTTGTGTGAAGACTCACAAACAACATCTGCAGCAGTGGCAACCAGGCACTCCCTCTGTGCCTCATTCTCCTTCCAAGTCCACCCACGTTCCCTCTCATCTGCTCAGGCCATCATCCCCTTCTTCTTCTTCCCTTCCCTTCCTCTGCTGTTGCTACTGTCGTTGCCTTCCAGTAGACCCATCCTTCATCTGGACTGTTTACTTAGCGCACAGGAGCCTGGGCCAGTCCAACACCATGGATTCACTTGAATGGAACTGAGCCGAGCCGACTGCAGTGCTGAAACACAATAGGCAGTGCATTATTGATTATGTTTGTGATCTAACCTTGGTGCTCAGGAGTTCGCTCTCCTCCCTCCTTTCTCCTTCCCTGCGCCCATGCATAATTCCTGCAAGGAAAGGTGATTTATTTTATTTTTTTCTCTCTCACCTCTTAATGGAAAGTCGAGGCGAACTATAAGAGATTTCCAATAACTCTGGATACGGCATTCAAGTTCATCTCCCACTGTTTACCCAGCAGTGGATTCTAGTTCGGGGCCTGTCAAAGGTCGGCACGAGGGTGGCGGGGGAGACAAATGGAGAGAAAATCTGTACAAGGAAAAAAAAAAAAGAGAGCTCTATTATAAATAGATGCCATCAATCAGGGGAATGTCCTTCATTTGGCATGCGTCAGTCCTGGAGGGAAAAATGCATATTCAGTCTTGAACAATGAGTGTCAGTCACACCGCTTTCACCAGACACATGACAGCTGTGCGCAGTGGCTGGTTACGCACTCGGAGAATAGGAGCTGCGAGCGAGTGAGGGGGTGAAAACCCAATCACTGCACAAGGGGACTGAATAAACAACAAACCGGGGCCCCCAAAAGGAAGATTGATGGACTTCACTGTGCTGTCTAGACTGGTGTCAAGACCAATGTTTAAGACGTACATCACACGTATGTAACAGAGGTATCATGTCAGATGTGCAAAGTGGCACATGTCGGATGAACCTCTGATGATATATAACGTATCAGAATCTTATTTACCGTGTCCGTCTTTCTAATTGGCTGCCAGTCAAAACATCATTCATCACACAAACTGTCGGTGTTGGCCCGGTAATGGTCTGTGTCTGCACAAAAACTGCTCTTCCCCTGAAGTTTAGCTGTCTGGCAAGCGCTCACTCTGCAAAATCTTACATGTTTATGAATAAGGGATAAAATCTCAAAGACACACACACTGACACACAAAGTTGTTTAAAGTTAAACTGACAAACAGTGCTTAATAATGAAAAATAGAGATATCAAATCTAGTAGAATCATTAAAAATATGAGTAACAGAAGTGAGGAAATATATATCCTGCCGGGCCCCGGGGCCTCGGCATGGAAAAGTTTGGGAGCCCGCGTCCTAGAGCACAGTCACGAAGAGCGACAGTGTCTTCCCTGCAGGTTGTCTCTCGACTGATCCTGAACAAATGAAAGTGGGGCAAGCCAGTGTGTTATTGAAAGCGGGGTGCAGCTGCTCCCAGCTGGATCGCAGTGTTCCAACCAACACTTGAAGTGTTTAGTCTCTTCCCTCAGTCTCAGTCATGTTCTGTAAACTCCTGCTCTGCTCCGCTTTTAACAAGCGCTAATAAGGCCTCGGCGGTGCCTTACCCCCGGATAGACCAGAAAAGAAATATTCCCTTTCGCAGCGACGCGTTATTTCATTTCTCCCGTCCTTCCCGCCTGAAAGAGATGGAGGGGGAAATAATAAAAGGCAGGGATCGTGTTTGTAGGTGGGATTGCATCAGCTCGCGTCAGCACAGCCCGGCACGCCGCGTATCGAGTTCTTTCATCTGCCGTTAGTTAATGCGATTTGAGCAAAAGATCCTGCTTAGTGGCACGGCGTGTGGAACGGAGAGAGAGATGCGTGGTGGCTGTGTTTTCTCCAGCTCCGTTAATGGGGGTCACGACAGACAGTGTGCCGGTATTTCTCTTTAATCACATTTAGGAGACTTCATCCTCCAGAGGTGAGTTTTTTTTTCTTCTCTTGTGTCGTCTGTATTGGAATGCAGAGTCGAACCATTTAGGGCCAAGCCCGCGTGACTACACTAAAAAGGCCTCTGGTTATGAAAAGGCACAGAGGGAATGTTTGCACTGTAGCCTGTAATTGTCGGTTTCATTACACTAACAACCAATGCTATATCCGAGTCAAGGCTGAATGTAGTCAATGTGATGACTGCAAACCCTTCAGCCCGATGACGGGATTGTTTTCCCACAACACTAGAATAAACTCGTCGAACCGGTCAAATGAAATCCGCCGCCGCTGCTCCATTTCACCAAAAACACAAACTTCCACATGAGGTTTTCACGTAGAGTTGTTACACAATCCATACATTAACTACAGAAGACTTACAAACAAAGTCACATTGAGTGGAAGGAGCATCCGAGCGGAAGCTGATGCGCCGAGCAGACGCACACACGGGCCCAGACGTAGAATTGGAGTGGAAGAGACGGAGGAGAAGTCAGGCAAACAAACGAGCAGAAAACACAACCTGACGGAGGGGGTGGGACGATGGTTTTCGTCAATATGGCTCGCGTCGTGACGCACGCTCTTAAGAGAAAGATGGAAATGGTGCAAAAATTGGACCCCGACTTGGAAATTATGTCCCGAATTCTCTTGGATTCCATCTTCTCATCATTAAGCCGGGGGTAAGAGTGTTTTAACATTTTGAAACAGTCCTGACCCAAAGCAAAGATATTAAATGGAAAATTCAGTGCAAGCATGCCCAAGTTTGTTCTAGGCAGGTCCCATTGGGTTTTGGGTTTTAATGTCAAGCTCTGACACACAGTCTGTAAAGATGAGGAAACCCGGCGACCAGAATAAAGCAATAGAGCGCGGAGTCGAGAGCAGCACGGCACAGAAACGCCCACCTCCCCTCGTTAATTATTCATTTCGTCGTGCGTTCTAACATTTATTCATGCCAGTCAACCAGTCCATCACTGAGACAACATAGACAGACAGACAGACAGACAGACAGACAGACAGACAGACAGACAGACAGACAGACAGACAGACAGACAGACAGACAGACAGACAGACAGACCAGCGCATGGCAGCTGCGGGCAATTTGGAGTTTTCATTTCATCTCGCATGCACGTCCTGTGGGAGCGTGGGAGGGGAAAACCGGAGCACCTGGAGGAAACTCAAAGGGAAGAGCAAACATGGAGGGTGAAGTCTGTGCAGAAAAAGACCGGAGCGAGGATAGTGAGGGACTTTTTGCTCGGAGGTGACATCACTGAACCAAAAAGGCGTTTTGAATATCTGCAGATCAGCAAACGTGAGTGCAAAGAGCGTTCAAACACGTCAAGGACGCCGCCTCGTAATCAACTGTCTGCTGCAGTCGGCAGATATATCTGTTCTTTTGTTGACGATTTCATTGGGCTGAACACTGGATGAATAAACTTGTCAGTTGTTATGGCTGACATGTTTTCTCAGTGTGGGGGATTTAAGGTCATAGAGCAAAGAAGCCGAGCCTCGAGGACGAGACAACGGAGGTAATGTAGCAGAGAGCGATGAATCGGTGGGAGATGTTTGTTACTGCTGTTTATAGAACTCCCTCTCTGTATTAGTCAGGACTGGAGGCCCTCGGGGAGCACTCTTCATCTCCCCTTCTGTCTGTGTCTACAGCCGCCATCTTTCTTCTGATTACCACCTCCCCGGCTCCCACTTTTCCTGCCACTATATATATATTTTATTTCCCTGCCTTCTATGCCTGTGAGTGTTTTTGTGTCTCGGTGTGCTTTGCTGTCTTGGATATTCTTGTGCTGTTTACCTTCCCCTCTCCCTTCTTCTTAGTCTCTCCCTCCTCTTACTGCTGCAGCCCAGGTCTCCTCTTCATCTTCGTCTTTTCCCCCGTCACTGCTTTATCATTCAAGCCTCGGCCCCTCGGAGAGGGCACTTTGACTTGTGGCTGAGGAGGAGGAGGCAGGCGGGAGGGGGGGTGCTACTTTTGCCCTGAGCCAAAGTATAATGGGACTTAACCGCCGACCATAAATTCTCTGTCGCAGAAGATGAGTGAAGCGGGGAGTATTCAGGGTTGGGGTGCGCCACTTATTGTGTTGGAAACCTAACTTATTACACAGGAGACTGCAGAGCCCCCCCCTGTTCTCGTCAATCTTGGCTTTTATTGGGAGATTGCGATCGGAGATCACAACAATTCTTCTCACTGTCTACCTCTGGCCCCAGCAGCCTCCAACACATTCCCGCCGTGTTCTCACTGCGGTGCCATTTCTGATTTTCTCCCTTCTTACTTTCCTGCCTGGCCCGACACTTGGTCTGCAGTTACACTTTAGGCCAAGGGGTGTCAAACTCAAACCACCCAGTGGGCCATAAGTGAAGACTGGGACTACGTCACGGGCATCAGTTCACACACATTAGCTCCATAAACAAGGCACACAGTCTTACCTCCTGTGTAGCTGTGTGCCTCTTCAGCAGCCTCCCACCTGCTTTGAAAAGTCCCTGTTCTCAAAGTCAACTTTTCGTTTGGCCGCTTTCCTGACCAATAACAGTATCCTGACCCATGTGGCGGCTGTCGCAGTGCATAGTGGGATTTGTAGTACGAGCCAGCACGAGTGAGATTTGCCCGACAGGCCATTAATAATAGACGTATGAAATTATCTCCTCGAGTTTTGAGTTTGACACGTCTGCTTCAGGCTGTTTCACACTTAACCTGGAAGCCGTACGTCCTACGGGCGTGTTAATGCTCCATGTTTGGATCGTCTCTGTTAGAGCTCTCACTGTGGATTGCAGTCACGACGTGAGCCTGACCGCTTCCAAAGAGACTGGTTTTCAAAGGTCTGGTGTAATCCATATTCAGTGGATGAATGCGTATCACATTATGCGTCACCGCATATTCAGCTGATCAAAATCAGACAACTTAGCACAGTGTAACAGTAGCTGTTCTCTCTGTCCTTCTCCCTCCCTCCCTGGTTACTGATTTTCTCCTATTATCCCCCCTTCTCACACTCTTTCTTCTCGTGTATATTCAGCGAGTCATTAGGCCTCCTTTCAGTGACTGAATGAAGGTTGGCACCCTCTGTACGGGGTCACCACAGGCACCCTCCATCCAGCGGGGCCCCACCTCCGCCAGATCACCCGTGGCACCCCGGGCCGTGAAAGGTCAGCCGTCATTGGGACTCATTACGAGGAACAGAAACCTGGAACGGACAGGAAGTGTGTGTCTGTGTGTGTGGATCACAGGCGAAAGTGTAGCTGAATAACGCCGACCTCGAGCTTCCCCCTTTTTTCAGTTCCTCGCGAATATTAACGGCCGACGCTCTTTTTCTCCTCGCAGGGGATTTTATTTCCCCACCCCGCTGTGCAGGAAGTGAATGATCAATTTGAAGCGATGCTTAAGTCCACAATAAACACTCAATCGAAGTCTCACACACACACACACACTCTGACACTTAATGTCATCTCTGCTCGAGGCATGATGCATGCAGCTGCTTGAGTGGCATTGACTGTTGCTCTTTTCCATTCTCTCTCTCTCTCTCGCACACACACACCGTCGCAGAGCGGTGAATTTACAATGCTGTCCTTGACCGTGTCTGAAGCCCCGAGATCCACCTTCACTCGTCAGGAGACAGATTGGGTTGGCAGGTGGGGGCCCCCGCCCAGGTCCGCGTTTTTTTTTATTTATTTGGACATAAAAAGTCATAAAACCGAGGAATGATTGGTGCCTTTTTACTGCTAATCATATGTCCCACAGTCCCAATTAAAAACTTGTTTGCATAAACCTCCAGCACAAACATGCACAAACACTTCTCCCCCCCTCCACACCACTGGGGGTAATGAGGTGTGTGTGTGCGGCTACCTATCTTTGTGACACCGAGTGAGAGTGCACGTGCGCGTGCGTGCGTTTTCCTGCTGTCAGCGAATTCTCCACAGAGATAACCTTGAAGGAGAGGCTGTGTGCTCCGCTCTGATACTGAATGCCAAGCTGCTGCAGCGAGCTCAGCGCTTGCACGGCCAGAACTTCTCCGAGACCTTTGGCCACTTTCTGCGAGAATTAATCCCAAAGTTGCCGATGAGGTCGGGCCGCCTTCGGTGCTCGGACAAACGGCGTTCCTTGCACAGATATTTGGGACTCTTGCGGACTCTTTAGAAAGAGAAATGACATAATTTGATGTTTATTTTCTGTCCGAATGACACATCAATCCCTGGCTTTGCATCTCGTGTGCTAAATCCTCCAAGATAAGCGCAGCTAGCACACGTACAACACACTGTGTGTTAGTCGTGTTAACTGTTGTCTGTCGGCAGCCACGATAACAAACTGCAGAGCACCAAACGGCAGCAATAAATGTTTTATTGGCACATTTTTGTGTATGTTTGACATCCTCTACTCCAGTTTAATATATTTGAAGATGAAGGTTTTATATATTTTTTTAGTCTTGTTTTCACGATGGTTTAAGTGATGTTTGTTCAATCTGCTTGATGTCGAATTCTCCTGAGGTAAAAAAACACTCCCAACAATCCCTCCGTTTTTTATTTCCATTTAACTTGATTGTTGTTTTGCATCAATGCTGTCAGACTGTAAAGATATCGACCCGCCATGTGTATTTTGGTTGTAACTGTAAAAACCTAACCCTCTTTGCCGGGCATTAGAACTCCCAGATTCCCACAAACAATTCAGAGGACGTGAACTCTGTGTCAGCTGTGTGTGTGTGTGTGTGTGTGTGTGTGTGTGTGTGTGTGTGTGTGTGTGTGTGTGTGTGTGTGTGTGTGTGTGTGTGTGTGTGTGTGTGTGTGCGCATTAAAACCCGGTGCGTCATGCCCTTTATTCTCCCGGGTGGCCTTTTTTTCTCTCTCGCTGCCAGGCCTTCTCTCTCTTTCTCTTCCATTTAGCTTAAGTTAATGGACTCTTCCACAAGCTTAGAACTGTTGTGAGGTAAACAGCAGCTCATTAAATATTTACCACTCTCCTGTATATATGTGTGTGTGTGCAGTCAGGCATACCAGTGACTCTCCCACACACACATACACACACGCATATGAAAAGCTTCAGGTATCTCCTCTGCACTTCTGCTCTGAGCACTCTGCTGCTGAATGAGTCACACGCAGTTGCCGATACTGATGGGAGAAAACACACAGTCGCACTCAAAAATGTAATTGTAATGTTTTTGGTTGAGAATGGCAGGAAGCAGGGGAGTGAAACGCAATGCCTCCTGAAGCGTTTGTGTTCGCCTCTGTCGCTGCTGCTTTTTGGAATAAATCCATCATGATCCCCTGATTCTGTCTTTGTTGTTACACCCCCCTCCCAGTATGCACTTGTCTTTTTTGGTACTTATATTTGAAATACTTCCACCCTGTGTTCCCGTCACTGGATCTCACTGGGAACTGTGCTGGAGGCTGGGAAGGTCGGCCGAGGTTTGAAACCTCCAAGACCAGCTGAGAAAATAGCCAGAAGAAAGCTGCTCGGCCGGTCATTTGTTTTGGGAAAGCGCGGCCAGGCAAGCTATCAGGTGGAAATAAGTGCAGCTTTATGGCTCTAAAGAAGGCTGCTTCACGAGAACAGCTTGCTCAGCGAAATCTCTCCCCCGGATAAATAATGGTTAAAAATTGCTGCCAGAGTTGGAGTTGATGTTCCTCCTGCTGCATTTCTGTAGTCCAAACACCTGCGAGCGGCGCCCCTCCCTCCCTCGCGAGCAGAAAGCGGTGCTGGGAATCAGACATCAAACCGCTCGTATGCCCAATTTATTTCATTTCAACACACAAAAGCAAAACTGCTCCTGTCCGACTGGAGGTGACGTTCGTCTTCCTCTGTGCGCTGCATTTCTTCCTGATCTCCTCATTCCTGTCTGTTTTTCAGACACACATCATGTCATTCCCACTGTGCTTACATACTATAACATGTACCACATCCTGCTGCATATCCACCCTGAGGGTTGCCCCTAGCAACACACACTAATTCATTCTCCCGCACAGACACAGATGAGAGGCGACACGTATATCTGTATGGTATAGATGACGCTCCCTTCCAGTTTTTTTTCCCCGAGTGGTCGTGTGCCGGTGTAATGTAGCCTCAGCTGAGCTCCATGCATAATTCAGCTGTGGACCTCATCGCGGTGCTTATTGCCTGGAGAGCCGCAGAGCGCGCGCTGATGGATGACCTCTGCCGCAAGCCCGAGTCACGCTGAAGATTAACCGGCAGGACCGAAAACAGGTCATCTCTGCTGACCCCTCAGGCTCCTGCATGTTGCCGAGGCACAGAGGCGATGGTGACAGTCCCTGCATCCACATGTACCACGCCAGACTTTACCGGCCAAACAGCCCCCCCCCCTCCTCTCCTCTCCCCTTCGGTCTCCGTGACGGCAAGGTGAAGGGCACAGTGGGAGAATGATGACGATTTGAAACGCAAGGTCGAGAGGGAAGATTCGGCGAGCGTGCAGGTAGAGCAGAGAGGTCCCATTTATGAACAACACAGACCCACTTATTCCTTCCACTTTTAAAGTTGGAGGGCGGTGCATTCAAAAAAAGAAACGGTGACATATTTCATTTCGTCCAGAGTGGCTGAGACCTCGCAATTGCGCTTCCACTTTACTTGGAAAAGGGCGAGGATGGAGGAGGAGGAGGGGCCTGGCGGAGGAAAGCGGAATACAAAAGGAGGCACTATATATGGCCAAGTTCTCTGAAATCCCTCTGTCAGCATATCTGTCACACGGCCCAACTTAGAAATGATTGTGCCACAGCGGGGAACTTTTCTTTATTTATTAAACCGACATTATTATAATTTCCATTATTTATGGAGCTCGTGGTGACTCGAGGGCAGACGTGAGAGGTTTGAGAAAATGCAAACATTTCCGAGGCTCGGCTCGCACGTGGCTGATCTTCATCAGTGGAATGAATTATAGTCGTATGATTCATTTTACATTTTTTCCTCCATTAAGGGGACATTCTGCTGACACAGGGCTCAATAGATGTCTCCGCACTATTTCATGTGTTATAAAAAACATCGATCTGAAACTATTGAAAGAGCGTGAACGTGTCTCGGCTCTGCTTTGGCACTTCATCGCGACCAAGTCTGAGCGGAAAGGCATCTCGAAAAACGATATAAAATCTCCTTTGCTCATTTTTTGATGGCTTAAGTAAAAAAATGGAATTAGCCAATAATCCTGCAGGTTTTGTAGTTCATGAGCACAGTAATGATTATTGGGTGCTTCCATTATTTAACTGTAAGCGGTTGATTCAGGTTCTGCTATAAAATGTGACTCAAACATTACGGCGTTTGCTTTTTTATTTTACTACGGTTCCAGCAGAAGTGTGAGGTCAGCAGCGGTTTCCAATAATCAAAAACACAACACACGCATGACCTCTGATGTGATGGATGTTTTTTTATAAATGTGCCCGGTCTTCTATATCTGATTATGCTGATCTTTTCTTTTGACCTTGTAAAATAATGTTAGCTTTGCATTTTAAGGCCTTTTTTAAAATTGAGCTCTGGCAATTCAGCACAACAAAGAAGAGTCAAACTCAAAGCAGGTGAGGGCGAGGTATCCTTGCTAATATGAGAGGAGCTGGAAACTGCAGTTCCCATAATGCATCTCCATAGAGTTTTTTTAAATTATGTATTAGAGCTTCCCTGCCTGTTTCAAAGCTCCATCTTTTAAATGAAATGCTTCTACTTCTAAGCCAGGATTTACTGCTCTCAGGGTTATTCAGATATTGGAAAGATTTCTCAAACGCAACAAAGAAAATCAAATAAAAATGTTTTATCTGGCATCCTATAAAATGTTTCCTCCGCCTTCACCGACTATCCACTGTCCCGGGTCGGCCATCAACTACAAAATAGTTCATTTTAATTTCAAAGTTGTATTAATATGCCAGAAATGTAGCACAAGCTTAGGTTCACTTTTCGAGTATGAGCTAACTCGAAGCTGCTATCTCCAAAAAAACTTCCCACATCCCATCCGGCAGTGGCTGCCCGCCTCACGCAACAGTTTCATGTTTATCAGTTTTAGTCTACTGAACACAAACCTCATTACGGCTCCTCAAACACGGTGACAGAGTTTTTTTTTTTTTTCCTTTTAGTAAAAAGTCCCAGTCGTGCATTAGCTGGTGGAGTGCTACCCCCCTCGCAGCTCTTATTTTCCATAATAAAACACAGCTCAGCACATCCCCGTGCTGCATGCATAAAGAGGGAGCCACCCTCGTGTCAGCCCGGGTTAGTCACAACAGGAGCAATCCGGCAAGGAAGGGGGGGGGGGTGTCTGCGCACATTTTAATAATCCTGCATCATTCGATAAGGAACGTGTTGTTTCCGTGATCTCAGCTGCTACAGCTCTGGGCAGCGAGGAACGAACGCCCTCGATGGTATTACTGCACGGCACCATTTATGTCCTACATATCAACTGTGCCACCACGGTAAACATGATGAGCTGCGGTTAACCCACTTCTATGCTGCGAGGCGAATCCCACCAGCAGGAACACTTTTCTCTGTCTTGAATGCTCGCGGGCAGAAGCGACGTGCCAATCAACCACACCACCACCACCACTCACATGAAGTCTAAGATGTTTGCCATTATTCCAGCTTGCAGTGGCACACACTCAGGGATGATAGCACACCACACACACACTTGCACACCTGCCAGTCTTTATCCCATCACAGGACTAGTCTGAGTTGCGTGGCAGGGCTTTGTTGGGGGGGGGTTGACAGCGAAGGTTGCTTCATAAACCCGGCACGCGTCCATCTCCATCTCCCCCGCTGCTTTGGGATGAAGGGAAGTGATGATCCAGGGATTTTTTTCTCTTTTTTTTCCCACTCCCTCTGCTCCATCGAGTTCACCGTATCACCTTGACAATGTTGCATTCTGCCCGGGAGGTTACAGGGGATGGCAGCGGGCACTTGGGCATGTGAGTAAAAAAACGCCCAGGGAGAAGCTTGTGGGATTTAGCTGCCTCCAAACAAAATCCATTATCAGTCACACTAAGGGGGGGGCGAGGGAGGAAGTGTTGGAAGGGGGTCGTGGGTAGGCTGCGGTTAAAGATGCAGCGTTGAAACGTTCTAACGGAAATAAAAGAAGTATCCTCTGTTGTGTAATTGCCTGTGTGCATGGGAGAGCTTGAGACTTGAGTGTGCACGAGGACAAGTGTGTGTGTGTGTGTGTATGTCTGTGTAATATCCAAGCAGGCAGGATGTGAAAAGTGGAACATCCCTGTCCTGCCTCGACAGCAATGCAGCATAGCTCTGGGACTGCACATCACTATGTAAATGCAAATTGCAGTGTCATGCTGATCAATCCTGTAGGCTGCTGAGACAGGGTTATGTCGGGACCAGTCTGCAGCATCGTGTGTGTGTGTGTGTGTGTGTCTGCTCCGCTTTGTGCCCTGCGTTTCCATACCGCGCTCTGTGACGCATGTCTCGCGCTTTGCTCATGTCTGCATGAGTGTTCGTCTCATGAGTGCTCGCTTGCTGGCCTAGTTCCTCAATGATTAATTTTTTTTTTTTTGCTTATAAAGTATTTGCAAGACAAAACGTTGTGCAACAAGCTCGACTAACTACAGTGTCTTTCTTTTTGATTCTACAGGACGCAGCTCGACTGAAAGAATCCCGTGGGACAGGAGGGAAACGGCAAGACGGTGCGGGACAAGCCGGTCATCACGGAGCTGGGCGGAGGGGAGAGAACATCCATCGGGCTGTCGTAACACAGACTTCTGAGCATGCTCGCCATGCTTTAGCACGCACAGGACAGGCTGGTTGATCGCTGGAGAAACACCCGCTACCTTTCCTCACACCTACTCCCGAGCTACAGACGCACACAGCGGCGCCTTCTCATCTGCCATTCAACTGATCACTGGGAACATGCCGATGCCAAGGCTGGCGCTGTGGCACTTGTGGTGACGGGGTACAGAAGTGCGGCGCGCACAAATCCGGCAGGAAGGCCGGGGCGGGAGTCGGTGGGTGTACGGGGGGCACACCAAGAGGCATTTTATCGTGTAGGGTGGGGGGAGGGTGGCGAGGCTGAACCATGCGGCCCTGGGCGGGTTCGTGGCGTTGGATTACCCTGGTGCTGTTGGCCTGGGGCACACTCCTCTTCTACATCGGAGGTCACTTGGTGAGAGACAGCGAGCACCCAGAGCGGTCCAGCCGGGAGCTCTCTAAGATCCTGGCCAAGCTCGAACGGCTCAAGCAGCAGAATGAAGACCTGCGGCGCATGGCGGAATCGCTCAGGTAACAACTGTGTCCTGGCTGAACGTGTAAAATCATATCCCAGTTTCAGTGAGCAGTAAGTGCTGTGATTTAAAAACCAGCGTTCATCACACAAACACTTATCCAGGCTGCTGATCGTCGCCCGCCATGATTGTGTGCACATCCTGAGCTATGCAGTGAGTCAGTAGAACAAACTGTAATGATAAACAATACAGTAATGAAAGTCTGACACACCAGTGCCTAATGCAGAGGATAAACTGTATCCGTGCACTTGGGTTCCATTACTGGTGATTAAACAAGAGAAGCCAAATCCAGCAGAGTGGTAAATGCAGCAGATTCCCAGGCAGCCAGAAAACCTAAAATGGGTTCATCATCAAGCACGGAGATGACTCAGTCAGCACAGAAATAATAGAATGTGGTCTGGATGTGGAGGAGGGAAAAGACATGCAGTACCTGCATGCTTACTAAAAAGCCCGGTCATTTCCGCTTCACTTCCCCTCCCAAATACGATCAAAACTTAAAGACCTGGAGATTAATTTTTTAAGTAAAAGTCCGGCATGAAAGGTAAGCAGCTGACTCATCGCAGGCTCGACATATCCTCGCCTTTCTGAACATCTGCATGAGTTGAACAGTTTTTGCAGTTGTGATTTGTATATTTGCAGGTCAAGGCTGTTTTACGTAACATAAAATTTGAGTGCTTCGGTAAAATGCCTCACTTCCCAGAGTTCTGTTATTACCGAGTCTGGGATTTTGCACACAGTTGAGCAAACATATAATGCAGCTCTTTTGCTTGCCTGGTCAGTATTCTAAAAAAAAAATAACTATGGTGCAATGCATCATTCCCTAAGGTTTTATTTATTTTTATTTTTTTGCAAAGTCCAGCAATTAAGTCTAACCTCTAGCTCCCTCACAGACTGATTTTATATACCAGAATATGACGATGATACAATGAGACGATGATGTCTTTAAATTTTTGTGAGATCTAACCAGCATCTGATTAAATCAGCATCAGTTTTAACAAACGCCGCTGCAAAGTTTTATCAAAAGCCGATCACTGGTGTCGGAGACGGTGTGTGTGCACGCACGCGTGTGCCTGTGTGACAGACAGATGGATGGACTGTCACACACCTCACCAGATTTTATTGTGTTATTTTGGCAGACAGCAGCACATTGCACGAGCCCATTAACCACGCGGCATCATTCACACATTTTAAGCTACGTGTAATAGAGAGACAGATGGTTCTCCTCTTATCTCCGGCGTTTCCCCTCCCCGTACACATCCGCACGCCCGGGCGTCCGTACATGAGGACGGTGTGCGTCGCTGCGTCCTCTGTGATATTCTGATTCACTTTGATGCGAGGCCCTCGTCGGTAGTGCACAAACATTAAAAAAACACACAAAAAAAACTCGTAGCTTCAGACAGCTGGTCCCTGATTAAATCCCTTGCTTTTGTAATTATTCAAAATTGGCTCGAAAACAAAGGTGGATTCATGGCATGAAAAAAAAACAAGTGCAGCTTTCAGTCGACCACTGTCCAGATGGGTCCCAGACACACTGCACGCTTGTTGCTTGTTATTGAGTTGGGTTGCTGATCTGGGACCGAGGCCTCCACAGTTGTTTACTGGAGCAGCGCTACAGTGCTTTCTCAAGTCCCTCTAAGCTTCGGCTAAGTATCCAGCGTGGCAAGCCAAAAGCAGACAACTGGCTTGCTGAGGTTAAGCTTTATGAGCTATCGACAGAGACAGGGCTCGGTTTGTCCTCTGTTCAATTTTGTGTCTTGCTGCGCTTTTTGTGTGTGTGTGTGCAGTGGTCAGATAGAGGCCCAGGAGAGAACTCCACCACCGCCTCATCCTGTAGTGTCTCTTATCCTTATATTAGAGCCCTAATAGACGCAAAGAGGCTGTTAGTGAGCTGCCCATCATTCCTGCCTCCTCCTGTCCCTCATTTCACTCCTCCTTCACTTCGCTCCTCTTCCCACTTCCCAAACTGCTGACAGAGGCATGGCGCCGAGCCAGACTCCAGCCAGCACGGGGCTGACTGACTGACTATGTAACAACTCACTAGCTCGCGATAGACTAGATCCAACACACGCCACTGACGTGCACATTTTGTGCAGATTTGGACTGAGAGAACACGAATCTTTGAAAGCAGAACCCGGTTCTTCATGGGCCACACCGCTGACATCGGGGCAATAACCTTCGCATTAGCGCGTTCATTTTTTATGAGCGGCCTCTGAGAGTTTCAAACCCATAAAACTGACATTATTACACCTTTGTGTTGAGTTGTTGCGCAGGAGAAACCGACCGCATTGCGATTGATTTATGGTCCAGAGTAGGATTTAACTTGGTTAGCGCCATCACACCATCACAGCAGCACTGGATGGATGTGTAGAGCATCATCAACCAGTGTTGAGCATTCATTATATTCCTGAAGGGATCTTGTTTACATAGTTTATTCGCTTTATGGTAGTGGTAGTTGCTTGTGATGTTGCTCTTCTTGATCACAAGCATCACCGCAATTCAGTCATTCAGCCTGCCGGATCCATTCTGTACACACCACTGATTGTGATTTGCCCCTTTTTTTTCTGACCTCCATTATTTTTAGCGCGCAGTAGTCATGTGCAATTAGTCGATCTATCAATCAACGCTCCGATTCAAATTAGTATCACCTGGCTTGGCCTACAGATTCAGTCCACCGATTCAGTTATTCAGGCCGTTCCTGAGCGATTTGAGTGACAGGCAGCGTGCCAACCTACCAATCACCCAGCAGCATTAATGAGAGGTGAGCACGAGGTCGAGTCGCTGCAGTCTGTCTGGCTCCGCCCTCTCTGCAGCTGTCAGTCACCTCGGGCACGAAGCCACGGGCCCCCTTGCGGAGACAATGACACGCGCCAGCCTGATGGTGTGACATCGGAGGGAGCGAGGGGTTGAGAGTGACAGCTTGGCTGAGCGATTAGGACCTGATCGATCCCGTAGGCATGCCAACAGAGGGATGGAGGAAGAGGAGGAGGAGGAGGGGTGTGGGGCGATGCAGAGGAAGCGAAGAGGAGGGGAAGGCATGATGGATGGCATGAGGACTGCGCTAAGTAGAGAGCAGCAAGGAGGAAATGGGAAATGAGGAATGAGGGGATGAGAAGAGCCGCTGAGACCACAGTCATTGCACTAAAAGCTTGTCCGCACATGGTGCTGTTTGCATATGTCTGCTTTTTTTTGGGTCCTTATCCTTCAGTTGAACAACAAATGCAAAAAAAAGAAAAAGAAACTCTCTCCACACAATGAGTAAGAAGACAGTGAGAGGATTCTTTTATCCCGTAATGGTTTTTAACCACCACCAAACAGATGCAGACATGAACTCCCATCGACCCGGCCATCGCTCAGGCCCGGCGAAGGGAAAGTACCACTACCACACACACACACACACACACTAGCCCCATTGTGGCAGCTGTCCACGGTCAGGACATCTCTGTCAAGTAGGGCACAGAGCGGAGCCGGCTCGCTCTGGATGCGCCGAGGCGTTTGAAAGCATGCGAGGCAGGAATGTAGCATTTAGAATCGGTTTACGTAGAGAGCGTTTGAGACGGCGGAGAGCGGACACAGAGATAAAATGCAGTCAATGACCACGTATAAGGAAAGCATTGTTTTCATTGCTTCTCTTCAAAGAAGAGCGGCGGCGGCAGGTTTTCATTTTTCCAAACGTTTCCACCCCATTTGCACTGTTTACTTACGACACACCGACGCATTCCTGTGGATTATTAGCGTGACTTATCGGAGTCAAGTGCTTCAGCAACTAAGGAGTTCCCAAGGAAGGCTGGAACGTTTCCGTGGCGATGATGGACATGTTACACACATGTAAACGAACAGGAGCCGTGAATCAAAGTTTCTCCTGGATGTAAAGACAAATTGCCTCCATGTTAGCCCGCTTTCATCTACACCTCCCAGAACGTTTCATCTCCATCCATATGTATGGTTTTCCCAGGACATGTTTTTTTTTCTTTGAAGTCAACACATCAGTATATTAAATCTCAACACGGAAATATGTATGTGCCGCAGTGCCACACTGGGTCGGCCCCCACCATTCCCGGGCTCTGATCACCCCGTGAACTCCACGGCGGCGGCGCGACAGCTGGGGCAGCGTTTCAGAGGAAACTGGGATAGACGCTGAACCTCACCTGCTTTCCGGCTCACTGCTTTAGTGCCTGTGGGGCTCGTCACCACCACCACCACCACCCCTCCCCGCTTTCATAGCTTGTCTTTCACTCCGCAGTATCCCCTCCACCCCGCCTCCCACCGAGTCAGAGTTTTTCCCTCATCTGTTACCTCTCCTGTATCGTTTGATTAAGACGCTGCTGAATCCAGCTGCCGCGTCTCGTCCCCGCTCTACGTCCTCTGGAGATACCATCAGGGATCATTTGTGTATTCGTGTACGGCACTCGCCTCCTTCCTGTGTGCGTGTGTGCGTCTGTGGGGTTTAGATACTGCTGAGTGTTTGGATATGTTTTTTTATCTACATATCTTGGTTGGGGATACTTTTGTTTCGCTTGCACCAGCAATGCAGCTCAGCAGTTTCTGTTTCTTCGGAGCATCTTACCTAACAATTGTAGATTGTTAGCTAACCTCTGTATCATGTCTCTGCCTCATTAGCCTGTGCCGGTCTGGCCTATTTTTGTTCCCTGCCTTGTTCAAGGAGATATCATGTTGCTTTATGTTACAGTTTTAGCAGCACTTAAAACCCCTGGGAAATGATGTCATTTAGGAAACAGGCCTACTTCCTGTACAATGGTGTGACTAGCAGGTTAGGGTGTGGCCCCGTTTAATATTGTTTGGGCAGATTTAGCAATGAGAATAGACGGCGGAGTCGATACGTGGGAAGGAAATGCATCTGGGTCTTCTTTCAAAAATATCTGTGTCAGGCAACCGAAGAGGGCCACGCCACAGAACGTTCATAAAGGAAGTGTTGTTCGAGTACCCGGGATGCCACGTAGGAAAAGAAAGAAAGGTTCATCCTGGTCCGTAACACGGCCTCCATCTTCTCCTCAGTTATTTCCCATCACTTTGAAACACAATGCTCGGTTAGTGCTCGGTGAAGTGGGAGGCCAGCGGCTTCACAAGCGGCCAAGATTTGAACAGCGAAGAAGAAGCAGCAGCGGCGGCGGCGGCAGCGGTGGGGGTGGTTGTGTGCACCAAGAAAGGCTGTTGAAACTTTAAAAGTCTCATCTTTATGCCTGCCAGCGACTGATGTTCCTCACTCAGCGAGCAAATTGAGTTTGCATGCCTTGATGACTCATTAACATGGCCTTTGCAGCACTTCGCCAATGCCCCTGTGCATTCGAACATATTCCATTTTTTAATAGTTTTATGTTGAGGAACTGATTCGGTGTAATGTCGGCCGTGGCTCCTTTCTCTTCCTTTTTTTTTTTTTTTTTTGTCCTCGTCTGATTCGGGAGCATGCCAGAGTGCTCATTTGTGTTTCCATTACACGCACGCGGCAGTTATTAATAGTTCATCGACACGCGAACATGCTTGTTTGTAGCTTTATCGGCAGCCACAGTTGACAAAACGGGAACGCATCACATTTTCAGCACCGATTAGTTTACATATGCACTTTTAATGGACTGAAAAAAGAATCTCTTCAACTATAATGAGCAATTAGGCTTTGCAAGATTCTCAACCATACATTTTCTAAGCCATGTAAGTATAATGCCTTTGAGCGCAGATCTCAGTCATGCATGATCACATTTTATCGAGGAGTAAAAAGAAGAAAAAAGAGCTGCGGAACCACGACGCCGAACTGTGCCTGAATGGCGATGATTAGTTGTTCGCAAGCTGTGAAAATTTCTCTCCACAATAGATCTTTTGACTGACTTCACACACATAAACAAAAGCAGTCCGCCATTAGCACTGCGGCAATAATCAGCATACAGTAAATGATGAACGGGGAATTTCCAGCGCAGATACAGATAAATGAACAAAGTACAATAACAAATTAGATTTCATCCATTGAATGAATCTGATGTCGTCTGTAAGTTAATTTTCATCGGAACATGTTTTCCCTTCGCTGAATTCAATTTGTTTCCATTACGGAGTTAAAATATTGGCCCATTATATTACAAATGACGCTCATTCTCCGAGCCATTAAAGTGAGTCACTGGAAAACATCATTTCTTTCTTTTTTTTGTAGTTTCATAAATCAAAGTCACAAAGAGACGCCAGCTAACTGCCACTTGTCTCCAGTAATTTGCATAAACTAGTCGTGTAGCATATAATGCTTGAAATGTGTTCAGAAGTAAAGACAGGTTGGGCCGAACAAACATGGAAAAAAACGATCCGGTGCTTTTTTTAAATAAATAACAGGGCTCCGTGAGGCTTTGGAGTCTTAGCAAATGAAATTTGAATTTTCACTGGTAAACACAAAAAGATGTCAGTTTTTTTTTTTTCACTGAGCAACTTTTATGTCTCAAAATGAGATTCGAGTCGCCCCCTCACTTTTTTTTTGGAATGACAAACATTTTCACAGCTTCTCCAAACCTCCCGCGCCACGTTAATGACTATTAAGCGCTGTCGACAGATCCTTTCAGAGGCTGAATTCAGTCAACGGCAAGGAGAGGGAATTTATTTACTTATTTATTTTTCAATATTTGCAGCAAAGCCACCGCAAAAAAAATCAACAAGCACAGATTAATTACAGCCAAGTGAGCGGTGTGTCTACGTCCAGTCAGGTGTAGGAAAGGTCTTTGTGGATGGAGAGAACTATACGTCATCTGTTGCACAGTGCAGGTTTGCTTCAAGTGAATTCGTGCATGGTGCTACCAGGTGAAATGAATCAAAATCTGTGTCCTCTCACTAGTTTGTCTTTTGGAAAGTTGTAATTAAGTTTTTTTATAATTAGGTGATCCAGTAATTTGACATTAAATGAATCCCAAAGCACCTGCTTCATCCACTTGATTGACAGCAATGACTTAGCAAGAACTGAAGTTTCAAATAACGGCTCAGATTTGAGGATTTTCTCTGTTTTATATCATTTTAAATTCAAATTATTACTGTTCTGTTATTCAGACTAAGTAAAGTTGAAGATGCTGAAGATGTGAACTCGCGCTTTGAAACTTATAATGGGAATGATTGGGTCCAAATAGGTGGGTTGCAGTTACGTCATCACGGGAGTGCGCGAACTTGAAGTAGTGGACAACCTGAGCTTGGAGCCATTGAAACCCATTCAAAACTTCATTTTTTCGATCTGACACAGAATGTTTGTAATTAAAGGTAGCCCACTTTAAGTGCGGAATTACTTTTCTAAAGATAGCGTTTTGTTTCCTTGGAAACGGGCGTGGTTTATGTGTTAGTCATTGTTGGTGGACAGGAAGCTCCTGGAAGCGAACGGGGCACCGGCGGGCGCCGTAGCTGGGGAGAAGGGCCCGGCACGTGTCCAGAGTCGCCGCCGCCGACCGCCGTACCCGGTCCCCTCCGCCGACCTGCCTTCCGCGCGGCGGAGAGAGGAGGGCGACGGGGCGACTGCTCCCCCAGCCGCGGCTCGAGCCCAGCCCCGCTTCGCACCCCAGCCTGACCGACCCAGCCCTTAGAGCCAATCCTTATCCCGAAGACACACATACCTTTGACAAAGTGGTCGCCGCAGACACGAGCATAAGCAGTTTCAGCTCCCTTAGTCTTTAAACGAAGATTAGCTATCCACTTTTTACGTCGTTGTTCGGACAGTTTTTTCCATTTTTCACCTCTATGGACGATTACCTTAGGTACTCGGTAGTAACCCTTTCCCTTCTCTCGGTTGGACCGATTGGAACAGCCAAAAACTGCACAAAATTGAGGCATTGTGGAAGCTGAAAACACTGTGATATCAATGGGCTGTGCTACCAGTTGACCACCACTTAAGGTTCGCGCGCAGACGTGACGTAACGTGCAACCCACCTATTGAGTCATAAAAAAATAAATAATACATTTTACTAAATTATATTTCCCATAGGGTTTTTTTTTTTGTGATACGGTTTAACAATTTCAGCATTTGTGGATATTCAACATTTTCTGTCTTCCTCTCATCGATGTGCACAAGATTGAACCATCACATCCTCTCCTCTGTGTCTTCATCCCCCCAGGATACCAGAGGGTCAGGCAGAAGCCGGGTCCCTGGCTGCAGGGAGACTGCGCTCCCTGGAGGACCAGTTAACCAGAGCCAAGCAGAAGATCCACAGCTTCCAGAAACTCACTGGAGATGGTAAGCGGGGGCACGGCTGTCCGAAAGGTTGCAGAGGAAGGATTTGGCACAGAGCTTGGAAATATAAAAGGATTGGTTTCTCTAAAAGCGCGGGAGTGAACTATGTGTGTTCTAAAAACAAAGAAAAGTCAAAAGCCTCTCTGAGCTTTCGCCTGCAGTGAGAATCTCAGCGGCGATGATGACAGACACACACATAACTCAGACGGGCAGAGTTATGTGTGTGTTTGCAGCTCTAAGCAGTGGTCAGAGGGGAAGGATAGCTGTCAGGTGAAAGGGGAAACGTGTGAACGAAGTGGAAGCAGTGTGAATGCCCCAGTGGCAGAATGGGAGAGAGAGAAAAGAGACAAGAGACAGAAAATAAAGAAGGACGTGAGCGTGGAGGGCAGCACAGGGTCAGCCTTTCCATCTTTGCCGCAGGGGAAGAAAAAGCTAAAAATACCCCTCCAGCTTTCTTTCCACCGAGGGAGGGAGTGAAGAGAAGAGCGAGCACGAGATAGGAAGGCAAAAAAAAAAGAGCTTTTCCTTCTTCAGTACCACCTCCGTCTCCCGCTTCAGGCTGTCCTGTCCTTCCCTTCCCTAGGTTTTTTTTTCCTCACCGCAGAAACCAGAGTAGGCAGCTGTGTTATCCATGTGGGTTGCTCCACATTGTTTGGCTCGGCTGAGGTATAGAGTTCCTTCCTGTTGTTAGAACTGTGGGAGAAAACACATGAGAGCGAGCCACGAGGCACCAAAACAGTGATGAAGTGCTCCTTAATGAGGTCGAAGCAGCACCCAGGGACAAAGTATGAAAGAGGAACATTTTAATTGTTATATTCCGAAACCTTGCTTTGTGCCCTTCGTCTGTTCACTCTCACATAAGCTGAAGAATTTCCTAAAGAGCTCTCGGCTGACTTTTCCCCGCCGCATTCGTCCCAACTGTATTCCCACTGAGGCTCTTTGAAGTGAACGTCACCGCTTCATTGTTTCAGATCATACCTGTGCGTCAAATATCACGGCGGTTGACTCGTCTTTGTTGTGTTTCTGTTGTTTTTGTTTCTCTTTTACCCCCCCCCCCTCCTCTCTCTCTCTCTCTCTCTGCAGGCCCCGGGCCCACTCAGGAGGAGCTGCGGAGGAGGGTGGAGAACGGCGTTAAGGAGTTCTGGTATTTTGTTCGTAGCGAGGTGAAGAAATTGGCCAACGTCGAGCCCAGCGAGAGGCAGAAGTACGCCGACACGCTCCTGCAGGACCTGGGACACCAGGAGAGGTGGGTATAATGTGGGCTGCCTCTTGAACATGCGGGAAATACTCCAAGTGGAAAGCATTAAATCCACAGCAAAGCTGACACAGAAATCTGTAGAAAACAGATTCACTATAGCCGATTGTTAGTGAATAACACCTCCAGAAAAGAAGGTCAAAGCAGACCTCGCTGTGTGGACGACTTCTTCTCTCTGCCAAGGTTTCTCCCTCAGTCCAAACTGCAAAGTCATGAACTTTAAATGACTCTTAACTCAATTTTTAACATAGATGTGAGTGTGATTGAGGGTTTCTCTGTGTGTGTGCTTTCTTTAGCTCAACTGCAGAACAAAATAGTTCAGACCTCATGATTTAAGCATCTGTTATAAAACATTCAGCAGTATTTCTTCAGGATGTATATTCATATTAATTAAACATAAACCAATCTGAGCTTGTGAGTCGTGCTGTCAGGGTTAAGTGTTGATGGTGATGTGCGGTCTCACGAATCACTAAAATCTATATCCTGACATTACGGAGTGGTGAGCCGGCTCAGCTGGTGAATGTAGGTCTGCATAGAAAGCCTCAAAACTTTTATTGGTGTCATCCTAAATGTATTTATAGCGCCGATTAACAAACTAAAAGCACCGAACGCATGACTGGACTGAGTTCCTGAATGAAACTTTGACTACATGTAATGTAACATGTTATATTTAAGAACTTCTTTTCTCAAATGACAAGCTTCTCAAAGTGAGTTATTAGCACTGAAAGCCCTATTTCCATGTTTATTTATAGGTATGTGTAGGCTTTGTTTCTAACACATCTGACGACAACTTTAAAGTGAAAAGCTGTCACAGCAAACTCACACGTGTCAGAATTTCAACAGGATATGCACAGAACTGCGAATAAATTGACGTTTTTTTCCGATTTCTTAAAGACTAAACAATTAAAAGTCTAATTATAAAAGTTATCTAAACAAATATTTAACAGATTGCTTGAGAGCGGTAATTAAAGTTAGCAGGCGCCTCCTCTGTCTAAGCTGCCGACGGTGTCGAGAGTTGAAACGAGAAGTTGAAAGCGGCGCTCGTAGCAGTCGCTGAGGGACAAAGGTCAAAGGTCGCGCTCGCTGTCATCTGCATGTCTGTCAGCTGAGTGAAGAAAGGGCCCGGTGTCACCGAGCCAAGTGTTTCACTGTAATCCAGCTGAAGCTGCTTACGGCGCCCATTGTCTTAGTCATTGCTGCCTAAGCAGCTTTCCAGAGACTGAGTCCTCACCGTGCGCGCGCACACACACACACACACACACACACACACACACACACACACACACACACACACACACACACACACACAGTTACAGACTTACATTCACTTTCCGTCTAAGCCCCCCACCCCCCCAGCTTTCGTTCCATATGCTGCAGGCAGAGGCTGTGAGAGCCGGCGCAGATAGGGACGGAGGTGGAAAGAGCAATGAAATGTTTGACTCAAATAAATGTGCTGCTGCGTCATTTGAATTCTGCTCAGGAAAATTTAACTTTCTCAAGTAAAATGAAAATATGGCACATTTTTTTGAAAAAAGAAAAAAAAAGTTTGCAATAGCTCACCTGCCCTGCCAATAAAATTAGCAGCACATACTGTCGAGTTTTACGACGTCGTATAGAAACGGGAGTGGGAGTGAAAGTTCATCGAGATCTGCACAACGGTTCAAAGTTCAAACGCCTGCAGCAGGAAATGAACGCCTCTGTATCTGCCTGTATATATGTCACCCATACTGTACTCGAACACATCACAGCACATGTTCGTAGTCTCAGTGGAAACACTTTAATCGTCTACATTTCCATGACAACTGTGCGGACTGTGCAGAATTCTATGATGTTATTGAAATCACCAGGAGAGCTAATAAATGGACCTTAAGGGGAAAAATATTTTAAACTAAAGTAATGGAATAATTTTAATCTGCTGATCCACTGAAGACCTGCAACTATCAATTAGTTTAATTTCCATATTTTTAAATATTATATAAAATGTTAACAGAGTTCCCAGATCTCATGGTGATCATTTAAAATATCTTTTTTTTTAAAATATATATATATATATATATATGCCCTCTTTCTCTCCCTTCACATCACTCTTCACAGATTAATTCTCTGTTCCTTAATTAATGAATCAAGTTATTGTTGTGAATGGTTGTTTGTCTTCTATGTGCCCTGGGATGAGCTGGTGATTTGTCCAGGGTGTATGTACACCGCCTCTCGCCCACAGTCAGCTGGGTTAGGCTCCAGCCTCATCGTGACCGTGATGAGGACAAGCGGTCACAGATGATGGATGGATGGATGGACGAACTTACTGTTGCAGCTCTAATCTACTTTTGAAACAAAATCAAACAGGGTGAAAAGTTTGTGCAGAGAGCAGTGACTCCTGTACCGTGTGTTTGAGATATTTAGGGATTTACAAGTTGTGTCACACAGTAGGTGGTGCAGCGCCCTACTTGTGTAAAGACCAGTGAGTGAGTGAGTAAGTTAGTGAATACCTTTTTGTCTTTCCTCCACCTAGCTCATCCTTTCTTACTTGGCATGGCGATATTCACATGTAAACCTTGACACTTTGTAACTGGTGCGGCATCAGTACTCAGAAAAGCTGTGCTCTGCTGCCAAAGCCCAGCGGCCTGCAGCCAGTCAGACCCAGGACCACACACAATTACAGACACAAACCCAACACATAGGGGCTGCAGGGTTGCAGGACTTTGCGGCTGTGTGGTATTCCCCCTGTCCTGCTGCCAGATCCCTCAGGGCTTGTCTGCTGGTTCTTACTTGTTAAGATCTGCGGACAGCCAGGTTTGCTTTTCCTCCCCGCAGAGGGTCGGTGATGGCTCCCCCGTGCTGCTCTGCAAGAGGATTTGACATCCGTTCACACGTTGTGGTTCCGGCTTTAGACCAGTCCAATGAGTAATGATACTGTCTTAGTCGTAGAGAAAGGCACTATTCACCCTGCCTCACCACTGAAATGGGACATGCTACGTAAATCTGCTTTGTGTGTGTGTGTGTCTCAGTGCATGCACTGCCGAATGTGTGCAGAGCTCTCAGTCACACAGGATGTGACTGATTTGGGTCAAAGAAGTGAGTAATAAATTAAGCTTAAATAAATGTGTGTGTGTGTGTGTGTCTGCCCTTAGCCGTATATATCAGGGCTCTTGGGGGTGTTTTTTAGTGGACGGTCAGGATATTTGGCAGTGGACACAAATTCTGTGTCGGAGGCCTGCGAATGGCTGAAAAAAAAAGAGCTAAACAACCAAAAAGCTGTTGTGAGCCAGCGTGACAGAAACAACTCTTTCTTTAAAATCCTGAAAAGATGTTAAACTTTAGTAACGTTTAACACACAATAAACTGTTAACATATTCTGCCTGCTGGATGTTCTTATCAAAAGCACCATGTTAGTGGGGTAGGTTGGTGCGCCGGCTTCATTATCCACCCGGTCGGGCACACGAATCACATGACTGATGCGTTTACTTTAACGTAGCTTTAACGTTTCGGTGAGGAAAACCACCGAGGCAGAGTCTTAGTTACAGTCTATTTATTGCATGCGAGGTCGTGAAATGTATCCGGATAAAGAAATAAGGTCACACTCAAGATATGTAATGCGAGATGTATAAAATATGCAAGTGCACTTAGTCAAGATCATAACTTATGCATAACTTGTATTATATTCAAGGGAGGGTAAGGCGCTATTGATATGGACAGTATGTGATATTTTACAGTTTGATCTCGATATTTTTCTTTTAGCAGTTAGAAAGTGTTTATGAATTAATAATGTCTGTTTGTGACTAATTCAGCAAATTAGAGCACAGAAAAATCAAGATGCTGTGCAACTCCAGTCTAATCCAGCCAGAGATGACAGGATTCTGGAGCCTAAATGAATCCCTGGGGAGAACACACAAAAAAAATCATGTACAAAACAGGTAGACAAAAAGAAATGCAGAAGAGAGAGCAGAGGACATTGCATCAGATCTGACCCGAGACCTGAGGACGAAAACGGACCCGAATAAACACCAGCACTGGCAGCAGCAGCACGATGATTCACATGTGTACAAGCAGCCAAAAAATTCTAGTGACACATTTTCTCTGCTTCTCACATTCACACTTTCCATCTCACATCTAAAAAATAAATAAAAAATAACACACTTTTCTGGTGTCAAGAAGATGACGCACCGCGCGGTCAGGGCCGAGTCCACTTTGATCCACATATTGACACAAAGACCCGTACCTATCCTTACTTAATTAGAGCGTAAAGCCCGACATGTCCCAGCTGTATACCAACGAAAACACATTCTTCATCTCCACACTATAAGTCTTAATTGACTTTACTGAATCCAAACAGAGTGTTTGAAATCATACTTTCTCTGTCAGCGTGTGTGTGTGTGTCTGAAAATCTGTGGATAGTTATAACACACACAAACACACACACACACTGTAACTGACTGAGGCTGATTGCAGTAAATACAGTATTTAGAAGTTTCTCCCTGGTTTCCCAACAAGTTTCATTTCTAATTGCATCACGACCATGAACTTGTTAGCAAACTCTTGCATCACTTTTTTTTTCTTTTTTTTTTAAATGGCTGCTATGGGAGTACAAGTGCCTAACATGTTTCATAATATGATTAAAATCTTCCAGCTTAACTATTGGCCCGAATATTATTATTGTTAACGAGAGAAGAAGAGAAATGTGTGTCCTGAAAATATTTAATTATGCTCTGTAAGGATGATATGTCGTTTTGTTTGGACATGAACCACATCTCCAGTTCCATTTTGCAAAGCGCTCAACAGAGCTTTCTAATAATCAGTGTCTCTGTCCGCTTGTTATCTAAATCCTTTATGTTTTAAACCGTGTCTGTGTCTGCAGGTCCATCATGACAGACTTGTACTACCTCAGCCAGGCGGACGGAGTGGGCGAGTGGAGAATGAAGGAAGCTAAAGACCTCTCGGATCTGGTCCAGAACAGAATCACCTACCTACAGGTATCTACAGACACACCCCGCTGCTTAGCCAACTGGCCCCAATACACTCTCTCACACACACACACACACACGCCCATATGTAGACACAAAGACGTGGTTTTAGTTATGTGAATGTTTCTCTCTCACACACACACATGGCGTCTTTCACACTTTTGCCTGCCTCATTTGCACCATCCATAACTGTCAGTGTCAGTTTCCACGAGGAGCAGGTGAGCGGTGTGATAGCAGGCTGCTTCAACAGTCGGATCTGACAAGCAGGATTCTTGTTGCTTGTCAGCGGTTTAGTGACACACGCGCATGTGCCGGAACACATAGACACACACATGCACGCGCACGCTTGCGAAATGACAGATCGGCTGATGCACAGTTGCAGAATTGCAAAAAAAAAAAAAAGTCTCTGCGGTACAAAGACAGACACAAGCGTACATATTTACTCAAGCTTCGATAGATGCACATATGCTTACACCTCCACACACACAACCTGAGATCCGCGACACATCACCCCGACAAGTCGCCCCGGCTGCCCCCCTCCCTCTTCCCCAGCTCTGGTGCTGCCGGTTCTCGGGTGGGGCGGTGCACCATGGCACTGGGCCCTGCAGCATTAATGAGCCGGTGTGTTTGATGAAGAGGACCCAGTCAGTCTGGCTGGGCGGAGACAGCACCACTAACAGCTGCTGTCACCACCGCTGAGGGATCACACCGCTCCACCAGCTGCCATCACTAATTCATCACACACACGCATGCACACACACACAGTCGTGCACAGATGGATTCACACCTACGTGAGCAATGGGCGCGTGCACACACATACACTCACACACACGCGCTCAACCAGCAAGATTGATGCAAAGAGATGCCCTGTGTGTGTGTGTGTGTGTGTGTGTGTGTGTGTGTGTGTGTGTGTGTGTGTGTCTTGCTATCTCTCTCGCACACACACACACACACACACACACTCACTCACACATCCATACGTACACACAGAGACAGACCCCTCCCGTCTCTGCTGCTGTCTCTGCCACCTGCACCAGCCTCTCCCTTCATTCCTGGTTTAACTAACTCCATCTCCGCGTCTGCTCCATCTGTCTGCTTTCAGCGAACATGGCTGGCTTCTTCAGATGGATTTCTGTTGGACATGCTTTTCATCTATTTTTGCACCACGAGCTCTTATATGGTGGTAATAATTGGCAGTGAGCGAGATCACTGTCACTCAGCAGCGTGCCCGCTACCTTTTTAAAGTTGTAATCCTCAAACCTGCTATGATCAGTAACAACAGAGCACATGACAACATGCATGTGAAAGACGATGCCCGCAGAGAAGTGTCTTTGTGCTTTGCATCACTTCCAGCTGTTTTTCTTTATTTAAAAAAGCAGCTGTACACTACCTGCAAATCAGCAAACAGCACACAGACAAAAGTTATCGACTTAAATGGAGCATTTAGCAGTTAAGGAGCCAGATATATCCCCTTTAAAAGTTGGCAGAGACCAAAGCAGAGCTAAAATGAAAGCGAATACTGGATGGACATTTGTCAGTTAGACACTAACAGGACTCCTAATTACTGCTAATGTTGCTCCGCAGCTGCTTGATGTATAAAAAAAGCAACTTTGTGTGACAAAAGGAAAAACAATAGTTTCATCTTTTTATACAGCAGAACCAAAGAAATGTGGAGCGACAGCATCCGTCACACGGCATTATTATAATAGTGAAGACTAAAGAAGACAGGCTGTATTGTTTTCTGACACAGTAACCGTGAACCTATGATCAAATATTGTCTTGTGTGGGATCCGTGCGTCGCGAGGTTTTTGTTTTCAAACTTTCCATCCGGGGCGTTGATGCATCCTGTTTTCGAGGAATCCCCCATGTTTGTGTGTATACAGTTTAAATCCAGCAGCAGCTGCAGGAGAGGAAATATCTGCAAGTGACAATGAGACGGAGACATTAAATGGAGTATTGCTGAGGAATATTGCCGGCAGTGAACGTTGATAAAACGGCTTTTGATAGAATAAAATCTTGATGAAATGATTAAAATCTTTGAACGGCTCCTCACTCAGATTTGCCGATAATGATATTTGAGTCGTCTCTAGGTGTGCCTCGTTGACAGTTCAGCCGTCGTGGATGCTAACGACCCAGCCGCTCTAAATGTTGCTTCTTCAGTCGTGAAGTGTGTCATGACCTGCGCACTACAAGTGGTTTTCCTTTAAAGGCGTCCATGAGGAAAATGAGCTGGATGTGAATCTGCTGTAAACAGACATTTTTGAACCTTTTTGAATTTGGGCATCGCCGCAGATGATTACCTGATCTTTACATGCTGTTTGTCTATTCATAACATCCGGTTGTTCTTCCGTATTCCCTACATGAACAACATCTATTTGAACTGAATCACTCTGCACCCGCCTCTTATGTTTCACACAAAAAAAAGAAAAAGCACACCGTTTAAACAGGCACTTAACCTACAGTACAGAGCGGCACTCAGACGCCGCCTTTGTGCGCCCATCTGCCGCCATTATCCCTGAACTCGAGATCTAGTGGTGGCCTCCGCGCCACGTGGCCGGTGCCACGCATTGATCTAACGCAGACGTTGTATGCTCAGATGCCGGGCGTCTGTTTGCGGGAAAAGCCCGGCCGATGTTCTGTTGTCAGGACGCCGCTGTAGATTATTAGTACAGTGAGTTAGCTTACACCTGTGGGCATAGTAGAGAACCGGCAGCCTGCAGCTCAGAGGGAATACCTGTGTGGTTTGCTCTGTCAGCTCGATAGCCGCTGTACTCTGTTCATGTTATTGAACAGCAGTGGTGGTAATCAGTTTTCAGCATCCTCTCCTTTCCTTACCCATCTCTTCTGTTGCCTCCTGTCCTCTTTCTCATTTCATCTCCACTCTTTTTTTTATCCTCTCATCTCCATTCCTCTTTCCTTTCCTCCTCCTCCTCCACCCTCTCTTCCCTTTTCCACTCCTGCTAGTGTGTGATAGGCAGCGTTAGCCGGTGGGTGCCGTGCGGCCTGATTACTGTGAACCTTCCACAGCTGCAGCAGCCTAATGAGGAAAACACTCCCATCAGCCGGTAATTGCTGTTTAGGAAGCCGGTTGGCACTAGCGTTGCGGAGTCGCTCAGACGGGCTGCAGAGCGAATCACAAACCGCCCGGCGACTCATCGACAGCACAGCACGCGTCACTCTCTTGGTTTCTTCTTCTTTTTTTTAAATGCTGAAAAGAGAAATCCTTGTTGCTTCTCCTGGCGCTTCTCATTTGGTATTCTTCCCCTCAGACGACTTGATGTATGATATTGAAGCTAATTTATGAGATGAGGGTGGGTCAGAGAGAAAAGGGTATCAGGAGGGAGAGAGAGAGAGTGAGGGAAAGAAATAATGAAAAAGACAGGGGGGAGGGGGAAATGAGGAAGTGACAAGTGAAAGAATGAGAGAATGCAGGAGCAACAAAAAGAGATGAAGAAGGAGGATATATCAAGGGAAAAGCCTGGTGATACTCTGTTTTTATTTTTCGTATTGTCAACAAATCCCAGAAAAACCCAATTAGTCCATCTCGCAACACTTTCCAACTTCCCCCCTGTCACTGGTATTCAGCACCAAGCCCGCTGCTTCCTACTAAAGACTTAAATCTTACAAAGCTGGTCACAGTATATATATATATTTAATTAAAAAGCTACTCAAACAGGAGTGAGTAGTGAACTATGTACTATATGGAGTATTTCTACCACCATCACACTGTATTCGGGTTGCATTCCAAAGGAAATACAGCGCCCGTATCCACGGTCTTGAAAAGCCATGTCACCGAGTACAACAGCGCGACTCATTCATGTGTTTGGACAACAATGGTGCAAGACTCGCTAGCATTAAATGTAAAAGTAAGAATGTTGAAAAACGAAATGCTTAAAGAGGGAATTGAGTACGATGGAGAGAGGCGAAGAGAAAAAAGAAAGTGTCAGGTAAAGGGAGAGAAGCAAACCGAGAAATAGAGTGAGCAGGTGTAAAATTAAGTGGGGTACGAGACAGATGGGCAAAGGGAACAAAGAAAACAATGTCTTGTGTTATTACAAGTCAGAGAGCGGGGCTTTGTTGAGATACAAGGCGGAGGTCAAGCAATAAAAAAAAAAAAAAAATGTTGAAACATTCCTTCCTTCCTTTTCCCAGAATCCCCCAGACTGCAGTAAGGCGAGAAAGCTGGTGTGTAACATCAATAAGGGCTGTGGTTACGGCTGCCAGCTCCACCACGTCGTCTACTGCTTCATGATCGCTTACGGCACCCAGCGCACCCTCATCCTGGAGTCCCACAACTGGCGCTACGCCCCCGGCGGCTGGGAGACCGTCTTCCTGCCTGTCAGTAACACCTGCACCGACCGCTCCGGAGCCACCACCGGACACTGGTCAGGTACGTACACACATGCCGGTGTCGTGATCAACACTCAGTCTTTGACGATTGAGAGCAAATGTGGTTACTTAATAAACGAATAACCCAGTTTTGTTTTTTTATAACGACTATCCCAGTTAAAAGATGAGGCCAGACTCCTCTATTGTGCTGCTACAGCGAAAAACAAAGTGTAAATTCCCTGGCTAAGCAGGAATATGCAATTCCTGTTAAAGCACTTTGGCAGCCGGCGTAGCAGCAGCAGCAGGTTATTGTTCAAAGGTTTGACTGCCAAGAAACGCTGTGACTTCAGTAAACAACCCTCTGCTCTGACCTACAGTGAGCTTCGTCTTGTAGCGTCTGATGGAAACAGAGATTGTAGCGAATCATTTTTGCAGAAGTGTTGTCCATTATTTGTTAACCCGGTCTCCTTGCACTGTTTTAAATCATCAGCTCTTGCACATTGAGGATAACTTTCACTGTGGACTATCCAAAGCAGCAGAAATGCTCCTCAGCTTTAACTGAGGGTAGACTTCCCATCCTGTCCCGTCTTATTGCGTAGACTGACTAAAGAATCTTATAATTTCACACTGAAAGCTCGTCTCGTATACATTTGCTTGACGGAAATCCACTTTGACATCAATATTTAATCTGATGTTGAATGTGAAAATTGTGTTTTTTTTCCTAAAGCATGTAAGTGAAAATCTACTTACACTGACATACCCCTGAGCATAGGCCCACTCCACTCTTGAAGCAAGTACTTTGTATGAATCAATCAGTTATATTACGTGCATCATTTTTATTTCATTTTCCATAATACAATCTAAATATCTGCCAGTAGAAGCCCCAGAGAAGTGTAACCATGCAGGGTTTTGACATGTAATTAGCCTTCGAGCTGAACTTCCCGCTACATATTTAATGTTCTCAGCAGCACTTGAAGCAACACACCTAAATCAACACAACCTCGTGAAGTGTGTTTGGGCGGAGGAGGGGTCATTGTTGGTGTAAGAGCTTGTACCCACAGAGCCTGGTCATGCTCAGCTCAAGTAACTTGGGGCTGCTGTCAAGTGTGACCACCTCCGGGAAGGTTAGGTACAGAGATATGAAATTTCACCTTTCAGGGAACGGAGCCATAGCTACTGTAGTGAAATAGGAGGAGTGGCGACAATTAAAAATAGATTGATCTCAGGAACCAGGATGGGGGTCCAGGAGATCCTCTATGTGGCTGAGAGGTGGATGTACCAATTGAAGTGTGGGTCTTCCAGGAGAGGTTGCCGCCTAGGGACTTTGTGGTTCTGGTGGGGGAGTTCAATACTTAGACGGGAATGATTAAGAAACCTGAAGGGAGATAATTGGGAGGAATTACCTGCTGGACCCACACTGTTAGTTAGTCAGTCAGCTTTAGTCCAGACTGAATTATCTCAGAAACTATTAGATTGGACATTTTTGGATGGATTTTTATGCTTCCCTGAGGATGAATCATGATAATTTTGGTGATTCCCTGACTTTTCATATAGTGACAGCAACAACAGGTCACCTAAGGTTTCACCTACCTTCGAA
This sequence comes from Collichthys lucidus, assembly GCA_004119915.2. Taxonomy (NCBI): domain Eukaryota; kingdom Metazoa; phylum Chordata; class Actinopteri; family Sciaenidae; genus Collichthys; species Collichthys lucidus. The sequence goes on from CM014086.1 coordinate 5,937,615, forward strand.
ATATCTCAACATCTATTGGATGTATCAGAACAAAAGTTTCATACATTCATAGTTTCCTGGAGAACTCAGACTCTTCTTCTCGTTATTCGTGTGTGTTATTAGAATTCCGCACCCGTCACGGGCCTGTCCGTAATGGACACCATGTTCAAACATAAGATGGTTCATATGTATACCTAGCACCAGGATACCATCGACAGATGATCGATGTGCTTGTTTGGAGGAAATGGATCTCCCTGCTAATGCAACGCTAGCAGATTCATTATGAATGAAGATTGCATGGAGGCAGGAATTGAAATTGAGATTTTTAATATGATTAATGGATGGTCCGACAGTGTGACTGTGTGTGCCTCTGTGCTAAGCTGACAAAAACCAAACGCATTTGTAAATGAAGATCAGTGACGATTTGGAGGTTTCACCGTGAGCCTGCCTCTCTCCCGCCCTCGCTATCAATTTCTTTCCAGTTGCTTTCTTGTTCTCGTCTCTGCATCCTTTCAGCTCTTCATTTTTCTCCTATCGCTTCATTTGACTCGTGCTCTCTCGGGCTCTCTCTTCTTATCTCCTGCTCTCCCAGCGCCTCCTTTCTCTTATTCTCCTGCCTTTCATGTGTCCTTTTCCACTATCTAATGTCTGTCTCCAGTGTCACAGCCTCCTATAGATCCATATATGCCATCTGGCTGCTCGCAGCCAATAGCCTGTTTATTTCAAAGCCACTGCCCCCCCCCTCCTCGAGCCTTTTAGCATTCTGAATTCTTGTCCTGTTTTATTTGCGGAGGCAGTATTTTGTGTTGACCAAGCCAGCTACCTAGTTAGGCATAGCTAATGTAAGCCTATTGGGTGCTTGGCTACGCTTGTGGTCATGCCTGTTTTGTTAACAGTGCAAGACGAGACCATTCCTCGGGGCACTGGACCACAAAGGGATGCTAAATCCTTGGATTAATAACCAGATATACATTGAATATCTCATTAATTGACTTTTTTGCCCACAACAGTACGATTACAGCGTTTTAACGTGGTGAATACTGATTTCAATGCCAATACAAGCCATTCATTCTCTGGTCTTGTGTTGTAACGAAACACAGCCTTTTACTTCATGGTTATAACCGGATTGTTAGCCACAGAAGCATGATGAATACTCGATGTTGTACCGACACGAGCGATAATGCCCCATAAACGTTTTTTGGTACACCACCATGTAACTTTTCAGTTGCTACCATGCAAATGACTTGTGATGTTAAAGGATTTTGCATAGTGGCTGGACAGCAGGGAGTTTAGCTTTACATACATTTTGTTGCCCCTGTCATCTCGTGGTTAATGTCACCAGTACTTTGTGGTCACCTTTACATGGAAATGTGCCGCCTGCTTCGGTTGGTCGGCTCTGCACTGAGCACGTCTTTGTATCCTGAACGTTGTTGCGTAAGTGGGGAATTAACATGGATTGTATTTAGTGTAGCAGCCATCCCAGATTCCACCTTTCCTCATTTATCTTTACATGGTTAGCCCACTTTCTGTTGAGTGCTTCCCTCAGGATGTGAGACATTTATAGACAGGAAGAGGATGCACGGTATATCCATCTGTGACAGGGTATTTCTGTCAGGAAAACATATCGCCTGCGGGGAAAATCAAAGATAGAGAAGAAGTCATTATGGGACCTGCTGGTTTTTCTTCCCGCAAATGGGAAATGGGAAAAACAAAACATTACAAGAAAATCCACGTAACGTACAGGGTACTCCTCTATAATTTGTTTTGTGTCAGTCTAAAATGGAGAGAATAATTGAGAGGAGAAAAAAAATTATATGTTGGTGTCTCAGGAAAGAAAAAAAATATATATATAGACATACATATATTAAATTATCACCCAGTGCCTCCCTTGGGGTTTTTTAAAATTCCAGTGCTGATAGAAAACCCACATTTTGGTTTTCACATCCAAACAACACGTATAAATATATATTTGTATGAATATGATTATCTAACGGGACATTGGTAAAGGTTGACCCACTTGTCCCAAAATTAACAAAAGTTATTAAATGTCAAACACGACCAGCTGTACTCAAACTAGTCCAGTTTAATGCCGGTTTTTATTAATTGACAATTTCAGATTCTCGGCTTTACACATTTCTGTCAGCACTGAAAGAAATTACAGTGTTCCCTCGTTTATCGCGGGGGATACGTTCTAAAAATAACCCGCAATAAACGAAATCCGCAAAGTAAGTTTTACAATTATTCTACATGTTTTAAGGCCGTAAAACCACTAACCACACACTTTTATACACTTTTCTCAGACAGGCATTAATATTTTCTCACATTTCTCTCTTATTTAAACTCTCAAAGTTCAAACTTTCGCAGATTTAACAACAATAAGTACAATACTGTATCAGTAAATGAAACCAAAGATCAAAACCTGTTTTCAAGCCCGAACATTTTTAACAAATTTAATTTTAATGATCAATCTACGAGGTTTGACACATACGAAATTATTACCAGTAACTCACGCGTGTTTCACAGTTCCTCCGACGGTGGCGAGCACAATGCGCGTTCATACTGTACAGTACGCTGTGTTTAAAAAAAAGAAAAAGCATGCAAAATGACACACAAAAAAAAAGCAAACAGTGGGTCTGCGAAAAGTGAACCGCGTTATAGTGCGAGACAACTGTAATGGGTTTCCAATAGGCAGAGCTCTACTGTGACTTAGCTCACTGGTGCATGTTTTGTTTTACTACAGCATAAGAGCTCAGCACTGTCTCAAACACCTGACTCAGTTCTAAACACACAAAGGGGGAGACCAGTCTTCTCGTGGAACAATGTTTCGTTGATCAAACAGTTAATTTGTGTGTATTCCTTTGAGCTTCTCCATGGACATATTACTGCCTTACGAGTGAGTCTGAGAGCAGTGGGGGAAACATAATGTTCCCTGCCATGTAAAGACTGGAACACGAGTTCTCCAAGTTCACAAACTCAGCCTCGTATGTATTATGGATGGAGAGGCTCCATATTTTGCGTCTGGCTGGTGTCAGTCTTGGTTCTCCAGTTTCATAGTGGTGTTAATCTAATCCAATATTTATCAGGCTCAAGATACATCATAGGTTTAAAATACAGTGTAAGGAACTCTGTGTCAGTGCAGGCTTATATGTTTTAAAGTAATGATGCATGCAGGAAATTTATGCACAGGCTTTTGGTGGTTGTGATGAAATTTAGAAGAGCTTTGTGATCTAATTAAGAAGCTGTGGGAGGAGGACACACTGCATATCTGTACACGTGTGCCAAGAAGTGCAGGCCTCAAAAATATGCCCATTCCCCCCTAACGTGAATCATGCCAGTGCTGTTATATAAGCAAAGACAGGCCTGGGAATATTTTTTCTGTTCAATATTTAATGCTTCTACCAATTTATATTCAGTTCATGCTCAGGCAAACACACACACAAATTGAAGCCTCTGTTTCTGTCCTTGTTTTTTAACATGTTTTTTATGTAGCCTGTCTGTGAAAGGCCATTTTTAATGACTCATTATGGCGTTCATTTGGAAGTGTGTCGTGTATGTTTGCTGCCGTATTAGGGGGCCCCGTCTGTGGCAGTTAGAGAAGCCACTTTAGTCTGACAGAACACGGGCCTCAAACTTGTTCGTAAATCTGGGGTTTACACACAAACACACACACACAAGAACAAAAAAACTCTCCTCGGGTTTTAAGACTGAAAGAGAGTGAGGGTTCTGTCTGCCAGGCATATCCCTTCTGGTGAGATGAGATTAGCTGGGGCTCTGTGTGTTTGTGTGAATGCACATTTTTTATTGTTGTTTTCCCCCTCATTAGTCATTCACTGTTAGATGTATGACACGCATGCTCCTGTATGTGTGTGTGTGTATATCCCACCTGTGTTCAGGTGTGCATCGCGCACACGTGTGTGTCTTCGTGTATGGACAGTTTGCCTTGAGGTGTGTGTAGGTCTGGCAGCACACAGGAGTTTTCCAGCTGCACAGAGAGAGGTGACCTTCGTAATCAACCGTGCTCAAACCTCTGCCCAGGGCTCCTGCCAAGCAGGACTCAGCCTGAAGGGACTAATGCCAGACTACCACCACCACCCCTCCAACACAGGTCCCACACATGAGCCCCTGGCCCTACACAACCTCGATAGGAAGGAGCTTACCTTGGCCTTTTAAGCAAGGACAGGCAAAGAGCAGCTGTCACTCACAGAGGCTGTGCATTTACGGCTGAGGAATGTTGCTGAAATATCTCATGCCGACACATTTTTATTTTCAGAGTATGAAAATGTAAATGACTGTGGAAGGATCAGTGAACCTACAGATGTCTGGCAGATCTGACAAAAGCTCTGCTGACTTCCAAACACGTCCTCACCGACGAGTCGTCTTACCTGAAAACAGGTCGATTGTGTCACTCCCACACTGGTTTGAACCAGAAATGCACATTTTATTAATGTCTCACATTTTACTCCTTTACAAATACGTGCAGCGTGACATAACCTCTGTCCTCACAACTCACAAAGGCCACATTCAAAATCAGAAAACACGCACACACAGTTTCAAGGTCAGCGTTTTGAACAACCCACAGTATGATGTCATCTGGTGAGGCGCCGCGTTGGCCGGGCGCGAGCACACATGGTAGATTACTTTGTGAACAGCATATTTCCACTGTTTACCTTGAGTCACACGCAACAAAAAGATGAAATAATTACCAGTATAATAACTTTGCACAGTTGTGAAATCCTGTCTCGCAGTACTACACAGCGTACCAACAGTGTTTTGGTGTCTCAGCATTCAGAATCAAGGATACATCACTCAAACCGGCCTTCTTGATCTTTTCGATATTTAGCATATTTGAGTCAACTGATAGGAGTTTGAACATTTGCTGCTTCCATTAACTGGAGGTAATGTTCGTCAGACACAACAAGCATTTTAAATCCTCACTTTTGTCTTTGGGAAACTCATTTGCATTTTATTCACTCGTCTTTAACTGAAGAATAATTCTATTTTTATAATTATATCAACAAAATGATCAGTTACAAAGCTAATCTTGAGCTGTGCTGCAAAAATGTTGATTCCTGAGTGTGTTATACTCAACATGCTCCTCTTTGGATTATCCAGGAGAGGCCCATGATAAGGATGTCCAGGTTGTGGAGTTGCCCATAGTGGACAGTCTCCACCCCCGGCCCCCCTACCTGCCCCTGGCGATCCCCGAGGACCTGGCGCCGCGCCTGCATCGTCTGCACGGCGACCCCTCCGTCTGGTGGGTGTCCCAGTTTGTCAAGTACCTGGTGCGCCCTCAGGCGTGGCTGGAGAAGGAGATCCAGCAGAGCACCGCCAAGCTGGGCTTTAAACACCCCATCATCGGGTAAGCACACTCAGCTATCTCTCCTCAGTGCGTGTCGTCTTCTCTTCTCCTTTTTTTTCTCTGCGGTTCGAAACACTTCAATAATAATTACTGTTACTGTAGCACACGTCTTACATTCACAAAGTGCTTCACAATCAAAGCAAACAGAAGACATAGGAAGAGGAAAACAAAGATGCAGCCGTAAGCGCTGCGGTAAAATGTAAGCACTGCTTGGGGTGAGGTTAATATGAGGTTAATACAATAGTATTAAAAGTAATTTATTTCGATGGTAGTGTTTTGTTTGGTTAATTTTCTACTTTTATTTACCCATGGAAAGCTTTTTGCTTTACATTCATGCAGCTCATATTCATGCAAATCAGCTTGTTTGAATAAAATTTCATCATTCTGTACTCATTACTGGGTTTTTTTATTCTTCTAATATTGGTAGTGTGATATGTCTGAATCTGTTTCTTGTATTTATGTCCCCACGAGGCTTATATTTTTCTTCCTTTTGTCTTAAGTCCAAGCCAAAGACATTTAATACCTTTTGTTGAAGCGGTTAAAGAACTGAAGACTGAATAAACTGCGGACTGGTTTTAAAAATCCATGAAACCAAACAAGACAGGGGAAGAGGAGCTTATAACAAAGTTAATGAATGCATTAAAAATGAATAGCCTGGCAGCTCTCCTTTTATCTTCAGTAGCCTTTCCTAATTAAAGGATAAGGCTGGCTATATTCTATATTTTTCTTAGTCTATTGACCCAAAAACAACAATGATTATATTCTCCTTACAATTATTGGCCATGGGGCCAAAGCCTGTTATAGCTTATTCCTCTGAGCCACTGAGCTGCATTGTTGTCCAGAGACTTCACTGGCTGAACTGCTGCTTCATTGCAAGGATCAGTTTAGCAGTTTATTTCGAGTTCACCTCACATAAACCACGTTGGTACCATAAGTACTCGCTAGTATTAATCCTCTGCTGTTTACTCCCGACTCCCAAAAAATTACAACGCCCATCTGTCGTGAGATATTAATGAAATGAGTACAAATAAAACCTGATATTTGAGATTTGTGTTTTCAGGACAAGTAGATTTGAGGCCACAGACAAAGGAGTCGATGAGTATTGAGAGACAGAATAACAGATCGTGGTCTTTGTTAAAGGACACACACGATCACAATGCTCACCATCTTAGTTTAGCATTTGCTAATGAGCACTTAACACAATATACAACTAAAGATGAAGGGGATGCCGTTTGTTTTGCATATATTTGCTCATAAATAAAGTGTTGGACAATTTAAAAGTTAGAGCTAAATGAAAGATAAGAAACCAACCACCAAAGATTAGCCAATTCTTTCAAAATACGTTAAATATGTTGGAAAATAGTTGCTGAAAACACGTGAGAGACTTTGAAGGATATATTACTGAAGTGTGGAGTTTTTCACCAGTTTTCAGTTTCAGGATTTTGTGGGCGGTCCTTAAAGGGTGGCTCGATGACACGCTGAGGCCACCCTGAGCAGAGCAGATAGAGATGAATTCATCTCAGCTCAGAGTGTTTCAAAGTTAGTCATGTCATTGAGTGACATTGAAGCCTTGTAGCAGTCAATGCAAAAGTTGTTGAGACATTTCACCACAAATAGCTGCTGGTGACGCTATCAGGGCATTGCCAGGATCAGCGGCCATCATTGTCTGGGGAGCATGACTGCACAAAGTGCCAGTATACTAAATAACAACTGCTGAGATATTTCAGTCTGGACTAAAGTGGTTGGCCGACTGACTGACCAGCATTGCCATCCCTAGAGCCATGCTGCTAGCGTGTCTAAAAATACAGAGTAATGGCATCCGTATCTTTTAACAATCCTCATGGAAGTGCACTTCCACACTGCATACATGACTGCGTCTCGACATTTCGTGCTGAGCACCTCGGTGTTCCGGTCTCTGATTACAACACCCAGATATTATTATTTTTTTGTGAGACCTGGCAGAAATTGTGCAGATGAGATGACACCAGCTGTTCCGGATATGCCCTTATTAGGTCTTATTTCAGTCTTTGGTATAATCTTAGCTTTGATTATGACACCTCAGCATTGTGCTATCTCCAGAGTTTCTGCACTCGCAGCACGAAACTGGCTCGGGACTTGTTATGGTCCAGCACGGCATAATTGGCAAAGTGTGAGGTTGCTGGGTTCCCATGTGGGCCACCCCCTGTGGGAATTTCTGCAGTCACAAATACCGTGAGTTACTTTTGACTGCAGCCGCTGAGAAATAGGTCGGGCACGTTTTAGCCGCTGATTTACTCGTTTATTTTTTGCGGTATCCCTGTCAGGCGCTCGCTCGAGTCGACCGACATTCGTGTGCTGTCTGCCAGCCTCGCTTGACTCATAAATAATTCCACCTGTCTTTTGAGCTGCATTTCAAACCCGGATCAAATACTTCACAAGTAATCTCCCTCAGTTGTTTTAACCTGCTCTGTTCAGAAGATGAGAGGGGATTCACCGCCTCTAGGACGATGTACATAATGACTGATGAGCTGCCAGTCATGGGGAAAGTATCCGGTACTTTGCTGAGATTGTCTAAAGTTTCTGCGCCGTCCCATGAGGCCGACTCCACCCGCCTGTGGAGAGGAGTGGTTTAAGATAAATGCAAAGAGTTATGTTCTGATAGTTTGTGAATCAGCCTGGTTTAGTTCTGCCATCTCCTTCATCTCTCTCACATCCATATGTTCACAGCGTCTGTGCCAGCTTCCTCCTCGCCCTTCACAGCTCTCCTCTTTTCCGACATTTAGCTGCGAGCCACCGTCACCATTCTTCTTCACGTTTCCTGTCCTGCTCTGCTCAGTTCTCTCGTTTGTTCCCCTCCATCTTTTCTCAGATCCTCTTCTCTTTGTTTTTTTTTACCTTTCTGCCTTTCATCACCCCAGCAGCTGCCGTCTCCTTTCTCCGAGCTCTCTTTCACTCATCCCAACTTTTTCAATCTCCCCGTCCTCTCACATCCTCTCATTTGTGATCGTTGCTCAGTCTTCATTTGTTCATGCTTGCTTCAAGATTTTTTCAAATTTTTATATTTCACACTCACCTCTCCCTCACGTTCCCCGGGGTCTACCCACAATTCTCCTGCTCTGATAGTGTTACACACATCTCTGTCACTGTTCTTTGTGTTTCCCCTACTCTCTCTCCATACACTCATACATCTCACCCCTTTTCTCCCTCCATATCACTGGGGAAAGGTTTATTGAAATGCAGTGCAAGGTAGAACAAAGTTTTTATTTCTTTTTTTCCTCCCTTCCCTTCCCTCAGCTCTTCATACATCTACTCCACTCTGCACTGATGTTGCAACAAAGTGCCTGTGTGCTTCCATCAGCACTGTGGGGACAGGCGATATGTGTGTGTGTATAGAAATCTAAAGGGGATGGGGGGGGGCATGTAATTGTGAAATGTAAAAGTGGGGTTGAAAGCGATCCTTGGTGCAAAAAAGAAGGGGAGAGGGCAGCAGCGCTGGGAGACACAGCGGTTTATGGAGAGAGTAGTAAGAGGGTTAGGAAGGCAGCTCGTCCCCCGAGCACCCGACCAACAACCACCCGACCCCCCTACATGCTTCAGTCGCCACCACCACTCTCTCCCTGATGCTCCCTTAGGACGTGAAGTGCAGGTAGCCACCGACTAAAAGCAGCCATCAGCACAGCTGCGTCCTTCCACAGAGAGAGAGAGAAAGAAAGTAGATTTAGTGCTTCTATCACAGATACCAGAGCATTGTTATCGCCATGGCAATGTGGTTACCAGGAGATGGATTATCTGTCACGTCTGCTCTGTATGAAAAGGACATAAATATACTGTGGAAACACATTTTTTTAAAGAAGTAAAACCAGGTAAAATATGCCGATAGTAAAATAAAAATAATGTATAATAATACAAAAAATTCAATTTGCCGCAGAAACTTTGTAGTTAAGGTTTTCCTTTCTTCTCTTTTCCCTAACTTGGAGCGCCTCTGGTGCATAATCAGCAACTCATTTGCATTTTTATATATATGTATATATATATTTTTTTTTTAACTCACTTTCTATTAATATTATACGATTTTTTGCGCAGTTGCTTGTTGCAGGAGAGCCTAATTTACAGAAATTACAGGAGTTGACATCTCGCCACAGGGAAAAAAAAAGCAGGAATAAATTTGGATGCAAGGAGACAAAAAAAAAGAAATAATGTATAGGATGTTCAATCAGCTTCTTTACAAAACAAATCCAAACAAATAAAAATCAGTAAATGCTGAGTATTATTCATGAAGTGGTATCTCGGTAATCAAAGTATGCTCCTGCGGTATCGTTCTGGAAATGTAAGCTCGCATTAACGGGGACTGAAAACAAACTGTAAACAAACACAACTCTGACCCAACAGCTGCTTGTTTACACATACGGCATACTGTGCAGAATAACATTATCATTCATTTTTAATAATTCTCTAAAAGTCCAGAATTGACTCTCCGTTTTTTAGCTCTGTTTTAGTCGCCTCCTCCTCTACTGCTGTGTCTCGATAGAGAGCGAACCAGATCAGGAAAGTTTTGGGTCGTAACATCGAAACGTTGAGCTGAAAGATGCTGAGTGGAGCTGTGATGGTAATTCTCCATCACTACAAGCTACCCTTTTCCTAAACACGCAGTTATCTGATGCATTGTTTATATAAAATATTGATTAGTGCAGCTTTAACTGAACATAGGATGAACAAACTAAACAAACGCTGGCTCTTCGTAAGGGCTGTCATAGGTCGGTGAGGTGAGGGGGTTGCAGTTAGCGACAACACCGTTGGTTGCCACTAAATCCTACACACAGGACACTATTTAAAGGTATACTGTATATGATATATGAGTATTATATAAGGGTGGAAAAATAAGGCAAATGCTAATATGTGATCCGACCATGACAGTCCTGACGGGTGTCTGACGGCGCTGCATCTATCTTTGTTCCCTACGGTTCCGCAGACTTGTACAATTTATGCTAAGTGCATCGAAGCTGAAGGCTCGACATCTTATTAAGACACTTTAATGTCGGCCTTTGCCTTAATTTGTCAGTTAAGGTAAATCTTCAGAACATCTCTGACATGTTTTGATGTTGCATAAGCTGCGATTCTGCAGCGAGTATAGACGTAACGCGGCATGAGCTGTCGAAAGACTCGAATGCAAATGGAAGCAACAGCTGGAAAGACAAGTAGGCCGGGGTGTCGAGGTCAACGTATATAAAATATATATATATATTTAGTCTATGTGTTATTGTCCCAATCTGCTAGAATCAGCGCCCGCTGCGTCTAGTGTGGGTGTGTTTGATGTCTTTAATGTATGCTCTGCGCCCACCATGAGGATCGCCCTGCCTTGCCAGAAACTGTATGAATAGAGAAAAATGAATTGAATTATTGTGGCGCTAGTGTGGGAGAGTGCTGGAGGGAGTGCCAAGGGAGGGAGGGAGGAGATGGCTAAGAGCTAAGCAATGCCTCAGCTGGGCCTCTGCTGCTCTGGCGGAGAGAGAGAAGGGCAGGACAAAAAAAAGAAGGGTTCACAGGATGAAAGAAACGCAGAAGCCGGAGAGAGAGAGGGACCCTGACGAAGCCTGGAGTCGAGACCTCTGTCTGATCAGAGAGACGCAGCCGAATGAAAGACTCCCAACACCCCTGCCACCCACTCACCCACTTGTTCTGGCTCCAATCTTTGGGTTTTATTTGCCGTGTAAATAAAGCGTCTATTCCTCTGGCGAGCCTCACACCCCCTCCACCAATAGTCTCTGATTGATCACTGGTAAGTGGTAGAGATTGGGTACAGCCTGTTTTTCATTCTCCTTCTCTGAGCCGCTGACTTTTCCCATTGCTTTCTCTACCTCAGCTTCATTCTCACAAAAGAGTTAAAGGTGGCCCTGAGGGTTAGAGAAGCTGTTTGAAGCCCTTAAAGCAACTGGGAAATCCTGAATGGTGGGACAGACTAATATTCTTCCTCCAAAGTGTCCTTAAAAAGGCTCCTGACCCCGAATGTTCCAGCAGAGCCTGGCCCTTTGTCAGCAGCAGACAGCTGGTTGTACTGGGCAGCTCCCACATGGAGAGTGGAGAAGTATACATGTTCACTCAATTGTGCCTCAGAAAGTAACGGTTTGTGGGGGAGAAATGTTTTTTTTTTCCTCTCGGATTTGAAATTTCTTTTACTCCTCAAGGCCAGAAGTCACAATGCAGATGTGGCTGGGTAGTTTTGTAATTTAATGCTCCTGGATGGAATAAAATTGTATTTTGTCATCCATCAGTTTGAGGGATGCCTCGGTGTCAGGAGAAGGAAATATTTCCTTTCTCGCTCATCCTTTTGTTCTGTTTACAAGCCACGCTCTTTTTTTCTCATACGTACAACCGACGACGACGCTCCATCTCTGTCCTCGCTTTGCTGGGAGCGGCGACGGTGATGAAGGACGCGAAGAAAACATACAGTTATTTATCTGTCTGTTCTTAAACTTCCTCTCTGTCACCATTTGCCCCTTTTTTTTCTCTTCATTTTTCTGATGAAAAGCTTCCTCAAGTTAAAGTGCGAAAGAGAAAGATAAGAACCACCGTTGTCATGAAGTGTTTCACAATGTTGCAACACATGAATAGTGTTGCAACATTAGTAAACCTAAGAATAAAAACGGAATAAAACACGATCACTGAAAAGCTTGGCCGCGCACAAAAGCTTTTTTTATTTTATTTTTTTCCAATGATAGATGGTAGAAACTCTCTACACATGTTATTTTGTATGAAGGCTTTGCAGAGAGAGCGAACCACTGTGCGACGGCCGGTTTAAACAGGAACGGGTTCAGTGTCGCGTACACAGCAACAACAGAATGTTGCTTCAGAGTCTTTCACCTTGTTTTCCTTATTTATAGTTCATTTGTTCATCACCCACTCTTTGATACAGACGGCCAAACTTCTTTTTTCTCGTTACACAAGGCGGCGACAGAACAATGCAAGCGTTTGCAAAATCCAGCGCGTCTTAGGAAAATGTTTCCTTTTTTTGTCCAGGCGCTCGCTGCTTGAATAACTTGATATCTCACTTTTGTAATTCAGGCTAAGAAACATATACAGTATATATATATTTGCATGGTTCAGCATTAATGCAGCTTATACTTATATAATGTATGCGGGCGGCTGTGAAGCTGTTTCGTCTCACAGCACAAACAAACTGTAAAGAAGGGAAGTCTTGTAGCTCAGGTGGAAGACCCCACCATCCACAAACTATATACACATACTGAATATCTAAAGTGTATATTAAAGTGTAGCTGCACTGCACCTCGAAATTATTTAGTAGTCTGTGAGGCCTCATCCAAACAGGTGCATTATATTACACATGTAACTGTAACAGGGCACCAGAGGCCCACTGCAATAACCATCAGTACAACTTTACTAGCATAAAGCTCAAATGTCCATCCATGAAAAGCAGATGCAAGACTGAGCCCTTGGTCTGTGTCCCTGTGTGCAGAGTCCACGTGAGGAGGACGGATAAAGTTGGGACAGAGGCGGCCTTCCACCCCATCGAGGAGTACATGCTGCACGTGGAGGAGCAGTTCCAACATCTGGCCCGACGCGTCCACGTGGATAAGAAACGAGTTTACCTGGCCACCGACGATCCATCGCTGCTACAGGAAGCCAAGACGAAGTCAGTGCCCAGTGTGTGTGAGTGTGTGTGTGTGTGAGAGTCAGTCCAATGGTTTTTATCTAACCATGTGACCTTATTATCCAGGTATCCAGACTACGAGTTCATCAGCGATAACTCCATCTCGTGGTCGGCAGGCCTTCACAACCGCTACACTGAGAACTCGCTGAGAGGAGTCATCCTGGACATCCACTTCCTGTCTCAGACAGACTTCCTGGTCTGCACCTTCTCCTCGCAGGTCAGTCCACGTTTAGAAAAAAGAGTTCTTTGGATCGTGTTCCTCACCCGAAAACACAAGAGCGCTGACTGGAATCTTAACTGCACTCGGTGAAAGACGAGGGAGCACAGACGTGGAATAAAACGTTGTTAGTATTTGTTGTTGTGGTTTTATGAAAATGCCACTGAATGCACATAAATAGTGATTCAAACTATTTCTGACGTTCGTCTCCTGTTTCTGAGATGAATAATTGATTTTCAAGCTCAAAGCGAATGTTTCTGTTCAAGTTGAATAACTAAATCACCGGTTACTAGAGAATAAGCGTGTCACAGAGGTGACCCCAGCTTTGATCGGATAAAAACCAAACGCTTTTATTGACTCTATTGTGATTTCTCATCAACAAAAAAATGGGTCATGCTGATAAAAAGCTTTTTGTGCAGAAAAGACAATTATCACCTGACGCTGTCACGAGACAAACCAGAACCGCTTCGATTGTCACACTCGTGTGACCGCCGACACACGTTTTAAAAGCGTAGAAACAATTAGCCCATTTGTTACGGCTTTGACATCACAATGGCGTTTGTCATCCATTATTCTGATCATCTGTAACGCAGGCAGAGCGGGCTTCCTGCCCAATCTAAAAATAATGTGTGAGCCGCATAATTCCTATTCACACTCCAGGCTTATTAGTCCACTTCAAAGATCTGAATGAGTCGCTTAGCACATTTTATCCCTCTTTTACCAGGACTGAAGCGAATATGTCTCACAGTGAAGAGTCCTTTTGTCCCTCAAGCAGCGCGTTCGCTTCCCGCTACAGCTTTGTTATCCAGACAAATATGTTTATGTATAAACGTATAATTATGGATCTGAGTACCAAAATAATCCCCGCTTGTGTTTCCGTCTCAGGTCTGCCGCGTGGCTTACGAGATTATGCAGATGCTGCATCCAGACGCCTCGTCTTTCTTCTACTCCCTGGACGACATCTACTACTTTGGAGGTCAAAACGCCCACAACCAGATCGCCATCTACCCGCACCAGCCGCGCAACAGCGAGGACATTCCCCTGGAGCCCGGCGACGTGATCGGCGTGGCCGGCAACCACTGGGACGGATACTCCAAAGGCATCAACCGCAAACTGGGCCGCACCGGCCTCTACCCGTCCTACAAGGTCAAAGAGAAAATCGAGACCGTGAAGTACCCGACGTACCCCGAGGCAGACAAACTGCTCAGCTCTCAAAAGAAGTAACGGAAAGAATGAAAAAATTAAAAAAATAAAAGAGGAGAAGGAGCGAAGGAGAAACAAGCAGACTCCGATTCCAGAGGAGGAGGGTGCTTTTTGTACAGAGGAGAGAGGCGTACTTAGTGCGCTAAGCCGAGAAGAAAAGAAAAAGCCTGTACCCAGGGGTGATAGGAATGAGAATGCACTCTGTGTGTTAATGTAAGAGCGAGCGAGTGTGTGTGTGCGCGTATGAATGTGTGTGTGTGTGTGTGCACTTGTGTAAATGCCTGTGCATATGTCAGGTCATGGAAGACTTGCACCCCTACCACTACTCCCCCTGCCCGATGCTCTGACATGGGGCCTGTAGAGATGTAGACGTTGAACATTGATTTTAAATAAAAAGCAAGAAAACAATTAAAAATCCACACGACTGACCGAGCTTGCTCTCTCCGGAGAGACAAGACTGGGACTACTGTAAGACTGGCACACCCCAGAGTTAGCTTCGAATCAATGACTGAGAAAAGAAAGAAAAAAAAATGACAAACTGGAAAAAAGTGTTTTGATTTTTATTTAATTCCTTTCAGTGGTTTTGATTCTAATCTTGCCTTTTTTTATTTTTTCTCCTGTTTGTTTCTTTTTTTTTGTTTACTGAATGTACTGTATCCTCTTCTCTCCACGCTCACCGCTGCTCCACCTTCTTCTTCCCCTCCTTTCCTCCTCCTCCTCGCTCCACTCACTGTGCTCCCTCCATCTCGTCTCTACATGTGCAATTAATTTAAAACAAAAAAGGAAAAAAAGAAGAAAGAAAATACCATATTGTGCTTTTTATCGAGTGTTTTTAAACCGTTTTTTTAATTTTATTTTGCGTGTATGGGGCTTGTGCATTGTATACTGTACAGTGTGTGTGTGTGTGCAGATGAATGTGTGTGTGTGTGTGAGATGAAGTGTGCCTGTGCGTGCTGTTTAAAGTCTAAAGGGGCCATGTCACGACCTGGTGCCTGGTTATTGGTGAGCAGTGTGTTTGTTTTTTTAATTATTATTTCTGGCTTTCCTCCCGACTGAATAGTGTTTGTGTGGCCGGCGGGGAGCCTGGCGGTGACAGTTGAGGGGAGGGGGTGTGACTTCCTTCAGCACACCCCCAAGCACTTGGAACAATGGTGAACTCCAGTCACCCCCCCCCCCTCCACCCCGCTGGTGACCTCTAGTGAACAATGGTAAGATTATGTGGAGTATGGTGAACTCATGGTGCACGCACACACCGCTGACACAGGAGCCGTCCCGAGGCTCACCAAAAAAAAAAAAAAAAAAAGCACTCCACTGAGATAATGTCCTTTTTTTATTTTATTATTATTTTTAATTTTCAGGCGTCTCTGCTGTCTCTTCTGTCCATCTGTTTGTTTTTTTTTACTTTTAACTGTTTTAAAATAAATGAGGAAAAATATGCCTATGTTTTAAAAATGATAATAATAATGTCATATCAAATTCAGAGTCCCCATCATGAAGGCTTTTTTTTTTTCATAACTTATGTTCCTGGGCATTGTCTTTGATAACCACAGATCGAATAAACTTGAGAAACCAAACACGGCTTTTTTTAATTTATTTTTTTACTTTATTATTTCTTTGCTTCTTTTTTTTTTCGGTCTGATTCTGTTCACACCATCTGCTCCTCCATCTCCTAACGAGGCCAACACCTGCTCGTTCAATCAAGCTACGCGCGCTTCAAATCGCATTACGCACAAACTTTTTTTTTTTTCTCCCCGAGATTTGAAGTGTTCATTTCCTGAAGGGTATCCATCTATTTTTGAAGAGTAAAAGTCATTACCTTAAGTCGATCCTTTTGATATCTCCATAAAAAGGAGGACCCTCGCTTCTAAAAACTGATTTCAGCATCCCCGAGATTAGAGCTGCCTCCCGCCCTTCGAGTAGCACCAGTGGTTTGTTTTATAAATCATTCAGCGCGAGTGTGAATCCATTTTCGAGTAGAAACTCTTAAATCTGCCTTTTGATTTACATTTCAAACTGAAGAGTAAGATCAGTGCCTTCAACAGAGACATTACCGCCCTTCGTTTGAATGTTCTCAGACAGCTACATGACATTTCTTGCCCTCGAACCGTCTCTCTCTCCCCCCGTGGAGCCGCGACGCAGGTAGCACCAAGAAAGACTTCCTGCTCTCGTCTCCTGCTTCACGCGTGCCTCAATCGTTTATAATCTTGTTCTCTGCGTCTTTATTTATGGGCTGTCTTGTTACTTTCTTACTGAGGGGGCTCTGGGAGTTTCATTACAGATCCCTCTTTAATTTCAACGCTGATGTGCATGCTTCATTGGACGCCCCATAAGGAAAGCAGCGGCACTGGTAGTGGGGAGATGAGCTTTTTTTGGTGTGTGTGTGTGTGTGTGCGAGAGAGAGTAATAGTTTTATTGCTTTCTTTCTCCCGCTGCCTGACAACAACCCGCAACCAATTTAGCTCAAGTTGACAAAGCGCTCACAATGCACATACCCAGTCCGTTGAACATCTCTTTTCACTGGGAAAGAGTCCCTCGTGGGCTTTATAAACGCACCACGTTAACTGGAGGGCACTTTAATTAAAACACACTCGTTGCTGTCACAGTGGCCTGTAACAGTCGTTTAAGAGAGACGTTGGTTCAGTTAATTATTCCGTTAATTGGACTCCGCTCCTGATAGAGAGCAGTCGGAGTTTTTGGGCACGCTGCTTTTCTTCCTCTAAATTTGTAGGGTAATTGTCCTAGAGTGCGACGAGGCCGACGGCGTGCCACCCCTATAGAGTTACAGTCTTGAAAGTGAAGCCGTCCAATGAATGCCTCTGCATTTCCAAACACGTGTCAACAGGTTTTCTTGCTTTAAAGGGTTAGAAACATAGACAGTTATTGTTTGCTACTTCCTCTAATGTAAGAGATGTGGAAACAGCATCCACAGAGTTTCCTTGTTACCTGCAGTGGACGGTTCGTGGCCCAAAGAGGGGTTTTCTTTTGTGTTTTGCATCTCCACAGTCGGTACATACAGCTGAGCCCGATGGGAATGTCTTCAACTTTGCAGATGTTTGGTCGTAAACCATTCAAACTTGCACCTGATGGTAGCGAAAGATGAAAGTTAAGGGGATCAGCGAAGTCATTACGAGTTGTCGTCTAGAGAACTTGGACATCTGTAGCAATAGCAATGAGATAATGCACTCTGAGTCACAAATGTCATCCTGGAAGTCATTATGGATTCACCGTCTGAGCCTAATCTGTATCTGTACATGTAACATTTTCCATGTAGGAGTCCATTGTTCCAGTTGTTGATATACCAACTGACAGTGCCATCCATGAAGCCATGCAGATAGTGTGGCTGAAAAGACTTTGAACTTGATTTGACTAACTCTGCCGAAGCCTCGTAATCAAATTAGCTTCAGCCGAACGTTGAAAGTTTGCGTAGATTGAACGTTGGACTCGAGTCGCTTTGTTTGCCCCGGGAACAATTAGTGACGAATGACTCCTAGAAGTGTGCACATGTCCTTTTTTTAATGCTCCTAGTACATGTGGCGATTTCAATGTGACCGTGTGACTCTGATGGAATTCATATTATAGAGAGATAAGTGGGCACGCCATCGCCTCGTGGAATTCTAATCTCGTAAAGGGCAGCTGAATTAATTCTGACTGACTCATGGAAAAAAGGCGAGAGGAAATGGAAACGATTATCGTAGTCCTGCTCGGCTCCAATCAGAGCTCCATTGGTGCGGCAGGTATAACAAGTGAAGTCTGCCCTACGGTACCTGGAACAAGAGACTGTCAGGCGAAGATTGTAGGGTTGTCCATCTTTGTCGTCTTCACCTTTAAAGGACCGGTGTGTGTGTGGGATTTAGCGGCATCTAGTGGTGCTGTTGCTGATTGCTACCCCCCTCGCCTCATCCTCCAGTAAATCTCGCGCACCGGACCTTTAAATCAACTCAGTTTGTCTTTTATTAGCTCTGTATTTTTGTTATTTTGACGCTCTGTACTCCCGAATCTTGGCACAGAGCGGGGCCGGCTTCAGCCAGGGAAGGAGTGCATCATCACCCAGAGCAACAAAGGCGTTTTTTTGGCCCGCGTACTGTACTTAACCGTGATCCCTGCTGTGAATGCAGTAAATCAGTGTTTCTAATGGAGTGCTGACACACCTGAGCACTCGGAAAAACTGACACCTCAAAAAACAACCCTCGCAATAACATTTCTCCACCGGCGTTCATGAATGAAACAAGAATATGTGTGTTGTCCTAGTCGGCCTAAATTAAAACCAACTGATTATTTTTGATTAGGGAGACCCTTGAAGTGAAGTTGGACAAGTTTTCAAGGATTTATTATATTGTAAGAGTGCCAGGCGGCTTTTTTTGATTGATTGACTAAGCTTTCAGCTGCGTTCTCTCCGCCGCATGCTCTGCGCCAAGATTATTTTTATAGAGAGGTTTAGACGAGAATCTAATCCATCATGTATTCACGTAACGGAGAGATGAAAGTTCTGCATATTGCTATCATCCTGCAGGCCATAACAGCAGGAGATAAAGTAACTAGTTCATCATCTCCGTAAACATTCAGTTCAGGTTGAGAGCTTGATTTTTGCCCCCGAGAACAGGATCGACGACATTTCCACGAAGCCTGTTGACGGTTTCCTAAAAACCACAGCCGCTGTGATGTCACACGGATAATGGAGCCGCAGTCACTCGACTCTCTGTGGCTTCCTTTTGTTGTAGAGCAGACAAAGCGCTTTGTGTTACCAGCCTGATGAAGACCAAGTGTATTATCAGCACCGTGACAATGATGTCATAATAGTGCATAATGAGCGCAGCGTTGTGATCGCACGTAATGATGTTTTAAAGGATAATTGTGGTGCGGTTCCAAAGCGTAGGTCTTACTTTTTTAAAGTTTAAACACAAGCAGTCACACGATTATTCAGTTTTTTAAAAGCCCTTGCAAATCTTTCAGTTTCTTCACAATATTAAATATTAGAGAGTGTACAGTACAGTCGACCCACCAACTGTCGTCTGATTCCGATTCAAATGTTGCTCAGCTCCGAAGCACGTGAGAGATGAAGCCCTGCCAACTTCAAACCACCTGTGATAAAAGCACAGAGAAATCTCTAATATTTAAAAAAAAAAATAACTGTTGGCAGAACATAATGTCATTTATGTCAGAGCCGGCCGCTCGTAGTGAGAATCTGACTTGAGAAAATGCTGTGAGCTGTCGGGGCCTGTGAAACAAGCCTCCGGTTCAAACTTATTTTGAAGGAGCGAAATTAAGACAAACTGTGAAATGATTCCCTAAACTGTACTCGATAAACATTACCGCTGTTTACAGTCCAACTGTACCGACGCATGCAGTTTCTCCTGTTCCACGAGGAATTGTTTAAGTATTAATGTTTGGTTTTTACGGTTAAATAAAGTTGTTGGGATAATCGATCCCAGGCCGTGGACTCATATGCTCCTGTGCTGCTGAGAAACAATAAAAAAAAAGCGGAATACTAATTATATAACTTCACACGCTATTAAGGGCAATTAATTTTTTTTTTTCTGGTAATTAACTTGAACTTGGGGGCAGTCTGTCTGTGCTGCACTTCTCCTCATCGCTTCCTGTGACGCCTCCGGCATCGTCGTCGTTCGTCAGATGAAATCTGTGTGAGGAGGACACACACCTGTGTGTTTTTAATGTGTCATTTAATCCATTAAATAGATCCTTCATCTTATGTTCATCCTCTTTCTCTCTTCATATTATGTATTGTCTGCTGGGAGGATTAACCTGAATTCAGACACAACATGATTGGTGGGCGCGTACGTGAACAAACCACCGAGAGACGCCCCCGTGTAGCATCATCCTCTCGTGTGTACAATTACTCTTTGTAATTAACAATCGCTGCTGTTGCTCTTGGTTCGGATAATCTTTCTAAACTCTCGGCTTTATTCGCAGTCTGTCAGAGCGTTTTCTTTCCCCGTCGGACTCTGTGGCTGTCGGCTGTTGGTGCTGGATCGCAGCAATTACTTAAGTCAGTAAAACGCTGCAGTACCGAAAATCTATACTGAAGTAAAAGTACAATTACTGCCATAAATAAATGAACTCGTGTAAAAGTGGGAATTAGTGTTCGGAGAAATAAATGATCAGAGAGTTACTTTGCATTTTAATATCTTTGCAGGGTGTGATCATGATCATGATCACGAGCCCCTAAAGTCCCGAAAGAACTGTTAAGTTATTATTTTAAAAATATGTTTTGGGACTTTAAGGGCTCCACATGACTGCAGTTATGAAAGTAATGTTAACACTTTAAAAAAAAAACATACTAGCTGTAAGATAATCATTAAAATAATAATAAAAGATGATTAATATGGCTGACATTAGCTACATAGGCAGATTTTCACCTGCTCGTCCTCCCTCTGCATTAATGCCGGTATGATACAAAGAAAGCCCTTAAAAAGAAGTATAAGTACTTTTTAGCTCATGAGGGTTACTCGTAATCCATTTCTACCAAAGCGTCATCAAAATTCTGGCTCAAAATAACTTGCAAAAAAACAGAATATTCCTTTAAAATAACATCTCTGCTACTATACAGGGTTCCCACGGGTGCTTGAATTCCTTGAAAAATGCTTGAATTTCAATTCAGTGTTTTCAAGGTTGTGAAAATGCTTGAATTTTTTGTGAAGTGCTTGAAAATGCTTGAAATTTGTGTGATGTCTATCTCAATAAACCAAGAGAAAACAAAAATGTTTCCTAAGCGGCTACGCGCTTGATCCGATGCCTTTACATGCAGAACTCAGTTATCATACTCGCTTGGTGTTCTGCAGAGAAATAACAGTAGACTACTATCCACACCTGTTGGTCACTGTTATTGCGCTATGGTAGTTACACAATACACCGCTCACAAGCTGAGAATACATGCCATTTCACAATTAGTTAAAAATCAAAACAGTCAATCTACCACCATATAAAATAATGCTAATTAGACCCATATTATTATGCCATACAGTGGCACCGCTGCACTTCCCATGACCATCATGGCAAACAACTAGTAGGCTACCTATTTAAAGGTGCTGGAAAAATGGAAAAACTGGTGCTTGAAGGTGCTTGAAAAGTGCTTGAATTTGAAAAAGGTGTGGGAACCCTGTACTATAATTCTGCCTGGAGAGCGATGTCACTCTTTTCAGTAACCTAATGGGCTTTGTGTCCATGGGATGTCCGCTCCACTGTACAGCACAAACACTCGAGCCGTCCCTCTGCGTGTCCACGTGAAGCCTTGCTGCAGCAGTCGAGCGGTCGAGCAGCCTCCACCCCCCCTGCTGCTGCTGCTGCTGCTGCTGCTCCCGCCGCCTGCCTGCAGGGTTCAGCCCGCTGTGATGACCATTAGCGTCTGGCTGAGGCTGCAGGAGATAACAGGTGATTTAAGGCCCTGTACCTCGACACAGCCAGAGAGAAATGGCTGGCTGCTGCTTATCTCCCACGCCGCCATACTCCACACACTTTTACATTAGGCTCCCCTATTCAAAGCCATCTGTCTTCCCAGTCAGGGTTTGATAAAAACCGCCTGCGTACCTTCACGAAAGGGGGAGGAGCGGTGGAGGCTTGAGGAGGCGACACACACACACCGCCACTCCGCCTGCATACTTATACACACAGCAATTCAGAGAGGCTTCACAGTGGAAGTCGACGACACCACACGCTCACGCTGAATACTTATCCAGCCCGGAGCGACAGAGTGGGACTTGACAACAATGGCTGAGCGCGGCACACAAAAGATACTGTACCTGCTTGTACAAAAAAAGAAGAAGAAAGGCCTGAGTGTGTCTAACATCACCCCTGGACTAATTGCAAATCAATGGTGTTGGTGAGATGAATGTGGTGGGGATAATAATCGCCCGGGGCCGTCGTACATCAACCATTCATGCATGGTGCCAAACACTAATCACAGCAGGTGCACCGATAAAAAAAAAAAAGCTTTGGAGACGTTATCATTCCTCAACAGAAAAAAAAAAGCATTATACGTCTTTGAGGGCTCTCGTACCTCGGCAACAATGACAGAAATATTATTCCCACTGATTGCTCTGAAGGCTTTTGGCGTGTCTATAGACTGCTGATTAAATCTTAATGCCATAACATATTTGGCAGCCTCCAGCCCACCGAAAAAAAAAGGGGATTATGACTTCATGAATCTTCTCGGTCGTGAGGAAATATCCGTTCTCTTTGGGGGCACGAGAGGAAAAATGCCTGTTATCTTAAAGAAAACAGGGAGGAGATGTAAAGAGAGAGTGAAGATCAGACGTGGAGCAAGATTTGTATAATTGTGGACGGATAAGAGGGCAGTGCCGTCTTCCTTTGGTCGCCGCTCTGTTATTATGGTGTCATTGTGTGACGGCAGAACAGCCTGGACAGCAGCTAGAGGACAGAAAGGTGTGCTGTGGCTGGACATTTATTTTCTGTGTCCATCTCTTTCCTCTCTCTATCTTCTGGCCCCTTTGTCCCATCAAAACCTGATGACCAAGCACAAGTGAAAAGCGCCCATGCAATTAGCTGAATTGCACAGGTTAATACCTTCCTCCTGATGGCAGGTTATAGCTTCCAGTATTGAGTGCACGTTACCATTGGCAGAGCCGGGATGAGGAATATCCTGTCATCTCTGTGAGGAGTAAATCAGAGGAACTCAGAGACCTTGTTCAAATCCGTTTGACCCCACTATTCGGGTGATCAGGCTAGATCTGCTCCAGGGTGGCTTTAGTAACGAGAGCCGTGGTCGCTGCTCTGTGAGGCTGTACTTCTACATGTTCATCTAAGTATGTCAGCATTTGCTAATTTCAAATAAACAAAGTTGAGCTGAAGCTGACGGTTTTGCGGATCAACCTAAGGAGACCCTTGAAAAACCATTCGGGAGAAGACCGGAAAGAGAAAGACTTCAGTGCTGTTCTCTGCATCAAGAAAGAAATACTCTTCAGTTCTGATGGGAGCATCTATGTCAACCTCTGCTGTCACATCTAGTGGTAAACCTCACTTGTAGTTGCAGCAGGAACTTAGCACGAGCACATATATGTTGTGGAGGAATTTCTGAAGTCAAAGGTCAATGCTGAGGTCAGGAGGGAAGAAAGTGTTCAGGAGCCTCTGGTGTCTTATGCCAGGGGGTCGGCAATTAGCGGCCAAACTGGGCAAAACTGGCCCGCTAGATGACGTTGATTTATTAAAATATATATATATATTTTTTTTAAATATATCTTTTAATCCTCATGTTTCCTGTCAAAATACAATAATTCCACAGATTTCACAACATTTATTGAAAAGTAGCTTGCAGCCTCTTTACTTGACGCACAGGTCGGAACGCTAATTGGCACGTGCGTGCGTGCGCTGTAACCATTGCAAAAATAAAAGTGTCCTGTGTCCCTCTTGTAACGGACAACGTGAACAAATCTGTTTCATTAAATGAAAAAAACAAAACCAAACAAGGTCGGCTCAAATATCAAATATGAATGTGAATGCACCTCAGCGGCAGATCTGCGCTGCTGTATACATTAGTTACGGCAGGTTGCCTGTTTCATGACAGACGCAGTGGGCGTAATAGCAGCACATAGTAAATTAAATGAATTTTTAAAGTTAAATTAATTTTTAATTTTTAATATAATAGAAAAAATAGAACCCCCCCCCCCCCCCCCAAAAGCATGGTCATGGCCCGCGATGGAATTGTCAGAAAAAAAATTGGCCCGGGTCCAAACTTATTTGCCGACCCCTGTCTTATGTATTATTTATTGTCGCTTGATCAAGGAGAATTAGAGACACTCTCAAAGTTGATCAGAAGTGCCTGAGTCGGTCTCACATTCTGCCCAACTCATCCTGGTGGATCGACTTTAAACCCCAAGATAACAGCACAAATACTACACGCCCAGAATGAGTCACAGAGAATGTCTTTACCCATGGAGGTGTTACTGTCAGCATGTTCTAGTCTGGAGACACAGATTGGACCGTCAACAACAAACTATCCATTATGTCTATGAAGGCAGCAACAGGTCTCTAAGACCCTGGCCACCACAGTGTTGAGATAGACTGACACCTAGTCAACAACAAACAATTAATACTACCGAGGCTCACACGTGACCATATGTAGCCTAAGGATAGAAAAGTCCATAACAGTATAGCTTGCAGTCCTGCGTGATTTCATGACCTCTTGAATCTATCTCGCCTTGCAAAGTTGTGCAGCTGAACCCGACTTGCTTCAGGTTCTTTAGAGACATTTCACCTCTCATCTAAAGGTTTCCTCCTGGAAGCAGTTTGGATATGAAAATGACCTGCGGGTGATGCTAGATGAAAAATCATAAGGTGACGATGACTCTTAAGGTGACTAGGATTAAATCCAATTTCACGGCAAATCCAATCTGTAAAATTTGATTGCAATCGTTGTTATGATATTTCAGTATGGACCAAAGTCGGCCAACCGACCGACCGACCGACCGACCAACACCAGCCATCTCTGACAGCTCCAGTCCCTGCTGCAGGTTTATCTTGGCCGCCTTTCCTCAGATCCGTCTGCCGTACATTTGTCTCTGTCTCGGACGAATAATGCGGAAAAGCAGAATTCTGATTGCACAGCATGGAGTATGATAATTGAAGTGCTCTAAAAAAAAACGTCTTCCATTAACACCCGAGAAGTGATGGACTGTGCTTGTGGCATTTCAATGGATAAGTAGCCACTTTTTTTTTTTGCCAGTTGGCACCAAACCAGCTAAAGACTTATTCATAAGTTTCTCCGGCTATGATAAATCTGCTGTCAGGCGTTTTTAATATACCCCCTGAAAAAATCCAACTGGCCTGAATTCCAAAAAAAAAAAAAAAAAAAGGTTTCAGTGTCACTTTGATTATGCATAGTTTAATCATATATTAATTCAGCCACATGTATCTGACACCACCCCACAATTATCCAGTTAATATTAAAGGAAGCAGGTGTGTAAAGCAGCCTCAGATGGGGCATTACCTATAAGCCTTATTATGAATAAGCCCTAATGTTCCCATCTATGTTAGTCATCAGAGTAATTCTACAGAGCATGTTTGCTTTTCTCTTTCAGGAGGGATTAAAGCAGAGAGTGCTTTTAGCTATTTACCGCGCGCCACTCTTTGATTTGTGCAGATAACTAAAAAGCCGATACCTGAGAATGTTTTGTTATCTTTCAAAGCACAATATTCTGTCTCGTCTCCAGCCGTTCCAGCCCTCTGAAGTTACTTTGTGAGGAATGTTTCTCCTGTAAGACTTGATCATGTAGCTCCGGCTTTTGAAGCCCCGTGAAGGTTTTTATTATTCCAACTTAGACTCCTTTCTTTCTTTTTTTATCCCGCACCCTGACACGCACATTGGTGAAGTCATGGAGTCTTCGATTAGGCATGCTGTTAGATTACCGCCTCTGGCTTCAACCTTCCCCGTGACGAGGGCCTCGCCCTTGACCTGGCACTTATCTTGCTTCTCCGTCCAAACGGTGACAAGTATAAAGAATGGACCGAGCCTGAGTGATGTCACCCGTAGCTTTCCAAAGCGTTGTGTGTTTTGAGGCCGAAAATACGCAGCCTGAACATCCTGAACATCGGTAAAGACGTGGATCATCGGTGGAGCTGAGGTGCTCTGATTGGCCATCTGTAATGACACTTACCTGTCAATCAAGCCGTCATGCTGAGAAATTAGCTATGCAGACCAAAGCTGTTGCCTGGACCAGGCTGTAAACAAGTTTATTCCAGCTGTGAAACTGGACATGTCAATACATCCGCTATGGAGGCCGCTGCTGGCTGCAGACTGTGTTTGTGCATGAGTCTGCAGGTTAACACACGGATGAACTCTTCTTCTCCTTCTCACAGCGACCTTGAAAAAACGTCACATTGCCTCATTTCATCATTGTCTTTTATTCCCACTTGCCTCAGTTGTCCATTGTTATCCCCGCGGATTGTGCACTGCCTCGTATTTTCTCTGTGGCCTTGGCAACGGCGTTTCTCCAGATCGATGTGCACTTTTGCTCCCTTTGTAAACTCGAAGCAGAATAACCGTCTGTTTTATTCCCGCCGTGGTGTAATTTCACTCTTGGCGCACGTGCAGTTAGGGTCAAATCACTTCTCATGCCAGCCGCGTTTTCTCGTAAATCTGAAAAGTGATATCAATTAATGAAGCATTAAGCGATATTACTTTATTGTCTGCAGCTTCAGATTGCCTTTTAAATGGAGAGCACAGAGGAGAAATGAACCCGACACTCACACATGGCGTTCATGGCGTGTTTTATTCCCGAGACCTCCCCAGCCGCCCCTGTCGCCCTCTCCCAGCGTGAGAGCGAGTCGAAATTATGAGCGAGTATTTATTAGGATGCCTGAGCACGCTGTTCATCAGCCGCACAGCGGGGGTTATTTCATTTCCCCAAGTTTAGTGGGAAATTCAGGTTATTCATATCATCCCAGATGTTTGCCAATTTACTTAACATCCACAACATTTGCAATACCCCGAAGCAAACAAGCGCCCCGGCTAATCACAGGTTACTCACTGAGAGGCTGATTCGAACACCGTCAGTCTGCATGCAGTGTGACATAACTCTAATGTCAGCCAGCCGAAGGGGCACGCAGCGGAGGTTCAGTAATGTGTGAGTGGAACAAAAACTGCTGCAAACACCTTTTTTTTTTTTTTTGTGCTCAAAACTCTTTAAAAAGTCGTTTCACCCGAATTATAAAAAGGCATGTTTTCACATTTACCTGGGTGGTGCGGTCTACAGCCATGCAGGTAGTTTGAAGTAGTTTTCTGACACAACTGGGTTGAATGCAGGATGCATATGTGAGATGCATTAACTCCTCAAGGCCAACTCACACCGGACGCGGAACGGAAGCGGCACGGTACCGCCGCGGTCACCGTAGCAAATAGAAGCCAGTCTAGTCAATGAGAGCACTCACACCGGGCGCGGCTCAGAAGCGCCTCGGCGCGAGCTTTCCGTTTCATTTTTATTTTTACCGTGAGCCGCGGCTGAACCTCGTAAATTTCAACAGAGCACTGCACACCAGACACAGACTCAACATAATAAACTTCCGCCCCCCTTTCAAAATAAAACACAATACGCAGTTCATGTAGCTTTTTACAACTTCACACCAACGTTACGTCATGACCGGTGGCATCAGGTGATCAAAGATCAATCAAAGGGTCTCAACATGGACGATGAGAGACTGATTGTTGAAGTGGAACAACACACAATCATTTATGACACAACAGATGCTTTTTATAAACTCCTCCACGTCGGAGAAGCAAAGTCAGCTGTTTGGTGTTGTTGTTTTCTTTATACATTGTTTGTCGCGGGATTCTCGTGTGATCTCGTGTGAAAACGGCCGGCTCCGCGCTCCGCGGCTGAAAAGTGTCCGGTGTGAGTTGACGCCGGGCAAAGGACCGCGGCACTACCGTTACGCTGCTGTTCCGCCTCCTGTGTGAGTCCCATGTTACATAAACATTTTTATTCCTAAAAGGTCCAGTGGGTAAGATTTAAGCGAAGCTATTTACAACATGTCAGAAATGTTGTGTTCAATGACCTCGGGATGAGACACTGCAGGTCATCTACAGTAGCCCAGAGCAGTTTGTTGCAATAGTTCCTCCTTCACGCTTATAGGCGAGGGTGAACTGAGGAGGTTGCAATCAGTCACTAAGCTGCTAGATCCTGCAAAATCCCACATGTCGATCCTTTAAGTTGCACGTGAATGATTTAAAACAGCTCGCATCATAACGTCTTTTTTAGAATTTTAACGATTTTGTAAAATGAATAAAACTTAATTTGAAATATTAAACATCCTTTTTAATCTAACTACTATTTCGGAGTGAGGCTTGCCAGTTCGCTCGGAGTTTGACAGCAGAGTTTCGTGCCGTTAGGTTGTGTTGGCATCGCAGCTAAAACAACTCAATACTCCGCTAGAAAGATTTTCACACTCCAGTAGCTGCCTCGGGTCTTCATGTAAGTCTCTGAGGACTGTCGTCTCCCATCTGAGTTATGGATCACTTTGCTCTATCAAGATGTTTTCTGGTAATGTCACACCATTCCTTTTTTTTATTTCTGTCACCGTACAGCTCTGCACTGACACGGTGTCGACAGATTTTGTAATATTTTCTTCAGTTTTTGCTCTCTGAAGTTTTTTATTTTTATATAAATTTGAGATAATAGCACTTCGACAGTAGCTCAGTTGATAGTGACTTGACTTATGGGAACAGGAGAGGTTGCCAGCTCAAGCCCAGCACAGACCACAGTATGGAGGTGTGACTGGAGGGTTGCCAGTTCACCTCCTGGACACTGCTGCTCCTGCTCTGGTGCCAAACCCCGAACTGCTCCCATGGCACTGCAGTGTGGTTGTTTTTTTGTTTTTTTTGCCTATAAACTTAAAATAATTTCATCCTAACATCCTTCCTGTTTTCTTCCTCTTGAATCGAGATTTAAGTTTGTGCAGTAAAGAGGCGTGAGAGAGAAGTTTGGGATAAGAACATGAAGCGTTCTTGCATAATCCATATATAACTCATTATAAACAGTTTTCATAGAAACTACTTTCTACTGAAACTGCTGACAGCGAGCTCCATGGCTGGTTGGACACCACTAGAGGTAAGTAAAGAAGAAAATGTTTTGTTATTTAAAGCTTCCATAAGTACAGTGTGCACTTCATTTATACACAGCTGTCATGAATATGGACAGTTGTGCATGCGCATTACGGTTACATCGCTTATGATCAAAAAAAAAGTAGCGAGTTGACAATTTCGCCAACGCAGCCAAACATCAAGCGAGTGCAGCAACACAAGACAAAGCAGCCGGAGGCACAATTCACCCTATTACAAGGAAAAATGATTTGAAATCTGTTATGCTGCGGAGGAAAAGTTACATAATGTTGCTCTTTGAGTGACACGTCAGCCCCTTAAACATGAAGCTTTCTCACTTTTTTCTCCTAAAGTAACTTTAAGGTTAGAAATAAACGTCATTCATAATATCGGCTTGTTCCAGCGCTCCTTAATCTGCTGTATGAGACGTTTCAAACCCGAGACTGTGTGCATCATTTCAGATTATTGATCCCGAAGGAAATTAAGGTGTCCAGCAGCATTTACATGTAACACAATACACAAAACCAACATATCAGCACAACGACAGCAACAGAAAAAGTCACTGCACATGCCCTGGATACATACATACATTCACTCAACTGTCTTTCAAAAACACCAGCTAGTAAAATGTTATAAAAATAGAAAAATCAAGTCATACTGGTAAAATGCATGTCATGGTAATGAACAAATAAATAAATATTAGTGCAAAACAAGGTGATGATTGGGGGTGGGATGTGGTGCACAGTAGGGGTTGCACGACTTCAGATTTTTATAAGTTGACACTAATATGATGAAAGTCGAGTCGACGTCGACTAGTCGCCGGTGACGTCATTGATCATTAGTCACAGTTTTGGTTTTTTGGTTCTGGTTTGCAGGAACACAAGCACATCTACGTGCGCTGGGTGAAGGCTCGCCCGCTGTCGCGTGATGGTTTTACCAGCGAGTGAAAAAATCCTTGCGCTTGGCGTGCTTGTCGGTGGGACAGCCAGGTAACGTTTGCGTCCATCGTGTTTGCATCAAAATATGAGATTAGTGCAGCAGGGGGTGGCTCAATTCGTCCGGTGCCAGCTGCCACCGGAAATGCCACAACTAGCTGCCGCAGCCACGAATTGAGCCAGCCCTCTCTAGATTAACGAATAGTCAACGTCAAGCTCTAAACGTCATTGTGGCGTAGTGAAGTCGACTAGTCTGTACAACGCCTAGTGCACAGTTTGCAGAAAGAGAAGTTACTTTACTAGTTATTGCACAGTTCAGTTATTGTCCGATTAAATAATATAGCACGTCAGCTATGTAGTCAGTGTGTGTAGCACTTTTTGTGAGGCGTTGAAAAGCTGTATGGGGACAAAAGACCAGTCTGTCCCCGTCCTGCAGGGGGAGAGACATTTTACACACAATTCTCCGATATTTGACACGTTTGATATCGTTGGAAAAAGTTGAGAGGTCTGATAAATGTTTGGCTGCATGGCATGTGTTTGTGAAGCTATACCTGTGTACGGTTTTCGGCATGTGTCATGCTTCTTCAAACACGGGACAATATATATTCACCCTGGCTTTTGCAGACCAACATTATATAACCCCTCTGTAACCCCTCTGCAGAGTGTGATGGGTACACACTGTGCTGTGTGAAAGTTCAAGTTGACAAATGAGATGCAAAGCAGTAATGTGCAGAACTGTATCTTCAGATTGTCACAGGATGAACTTAGTTGAGCCTTTTTTTTACTTCCAGGGATTTTTTTTTTTTTTTGCTGAGCTGGCATGTTATTTTGCATACTTGTTCTTTTTTTTTTTTTTTAGCTCTGCTCTACTTCACAGTCCGACTCAGTAGATTCCCACAAGGCGACGACTGCCGGTGCAACCACCAGTGTTCCACTGTGGGATCGTAAGCAGCTTCACTCGGGTAATTCAGTTGTCAGATGTGTTGCTCGAAAGCAGCAGTTAAGTCAAGTGAGGTGAGGAGTCTTTTTCATTCCCTGACATTTTATTTTATTTTTTTTCCACCCAGCTGGTCTGAGGAGCCAGGAATGGTTTGTCTCGTCTGTGAGGTTGGACAAGACAGAAAGTAAACCTTCAGCCTCCTTCTCGATTAATAATGCAGCGACGCTCCTCAGAGTCTCCTCGACTAATCCGAGGCCGTGAAAACCTCGCAGTATGGTGGTACCCCCATGTAAAGGCTTTTCCTGCTGTGCTTTGTGGGCCCACTCAGACCTCATAACATGGAGCTGAAATCACAGTCTAACAACCCCCGAAAGAGTTCCTGCTCTATCTGCTGTGTGCCGCAGCTGCAGCGAAGGCCTGCCACACAAGGGTGTCATGATCAATATTCCTGAGAGTGGCTGCCAAGGCTCCTCTGAGATGAGGTAAAGACAGATCTTATCTACTGCGTGTGTGTGTGTGTGTGTGTGTGTGTTTGAACGAAGGACTCAGACGGAGCGAGCGAGCAAGAGAAAGACAGATGGAGTAAGAGTTAGATGGAGAGAGTTCAACACCGACTGAAGCGCCAGGCTCCATCGGAGATAAATGTAGGGGGGATGCACTCTGAATAATTTATACACGCCAAAAATAAAATCAAAAAACCTTGTTCTCGCTCTTTACAGATAGATGAGTTCTCCGGTATCCCGGGAGACCTGCAGACAAAGTACCGAGAGGTTGGAGACTGAGCAGGTCTTTCCATTTCATCCGGCGTGATTCATAAGCGGTTAATGAACATTTATATTTCATCATGGAATTCATTTTGGTTCATTTGGACCTAAGTGGTATGGATTTACATAATAATGTTACATTTTTGTGCTTTGCAAAAAAGACTTCCATCAACCTGTATTGACAGTGTGTGCAGACCGACAGCAAGGTGTGTTTTCAATCTGTCAGCGGCAGAAGAGGGACGCACAAGTGACACGGATATCAGATTTAAATGTCTAAAAAAACGGGAATTACTTCAGAATATCTGCGATAACAAACCTGTATTTCTGCGTTATTCTCCCAACTGTTTATACTTTGACTCCTTCTGCATTATTCATTGTTCATTCAGAACAGAGTGGCGAAGGGTGCCCTAATTTAAAAAGAGGCTATATTCTATTATCAAAGTTTTATTGCATTGCAAAAAAAAACAAAAAAAACAAAGCGTAGAGAATATGAGAACATCTACATGATACATAAACCAGACAAAGTAAAAAAAAATCAAATAAAACAAAATTAAAGCTTTATGTGGTTTTGGGAAACACTAAATAACATTTCATTAAAAATTCATTTTGTGCATATACTTGCAAAGTAGATTAATAGATCTTTTTACTCTTTGCATGAATTTTACACTAGCTGGGTTCATTCTGCAGATTTACAGTCTTTGGAAAGGGGAGAAAAAAAAAGCTTTTTACTGCATGTGATATAGATATTCAGTGCACTCAAGGCACAAAGAAGCCCGTAGGCAACTCCAGGTCGCCCCATACATATCGGCTAGGTGTAAATGGCAATGTCTTGACCAACAACAAGCTTGATGGTCTCATGAATTTCTGAGCACAGGTTCTGACCTTTTGAGCATGCCTACAAGAAATGGATCAGAGCGCCGTGATTGTCCCCACACATCCACTGAGACGATAGTTTGACCTTATAGAGGCACAAAAAAAAGGAAAATCCTGTCACATCCCAAACTTTTCTCACGCGTGACGATCCGTTTAGCATCCTAAGATCACGTCATAAGAAAATTTATCAGTTAACGACTGAGTGATTAATTAAATTATGCATACAGTCTGCAGAATGCTCGTTTTACATATTTTACAATATTCTTAGAGAAGAAAATCAGATAGAAGCGGCAACCTCGGTGGCTGGGAAATGAAGCCAATGCTAAAGTGCCAAAAACTGCAGTTCCTCAAACGTCCACTTGAGGCTGGCTCCAGAAGTGTCTCCATAAGTCCCCATGTTCAAATGTCCAATAAACATGTTTACAGCCTGGTACAAAAAACAGTTTTGGTCTCTGTAGCTAATTTCCCCGTTCATGACAGCTTGATTGATTTGATTGACAGGTAGGTGCTGGTGGTTGGTTTGTTTGAGCACCCGGCCATCATTCAGCCCGCCTCAGGTCTGCTGATGATCCACGCCTTGCCAGTTTTTAGATTAGCTGGGATGGCGGAAGAGGCAAGACTGCCAACATGGTGGCAGCCAGTGCCACAGATTTCGAGCTCGTTGGAAACCTCCATTCCTCATACTGTCAGTGCTCTAGCTACATATTCAGCATAAGAGTAGTATCAGTCTTCTCATCTACTCTCTGCAAGCCAGAAAATAAATGCACAAGTGTATTCCCCATAATGTTTAAAAAAGCATTTCTCGCAGGGATTGTGGCACGAAGTATTCCCAGCGGGACGAAGCCAAAGTACCCCAGTTTTCTCCAGCTAAGTAGGCTGAAAACAAAAAAGCAAGAGTAAGAAAGAAGGAATCCGTGTTTTTGGATGGGAAAACGCCTGACTTCCTGTTTTAGAGATCATCAGCCGAGGAAACACCAAATCCAGGGATTGTCCCCTGACAGCAGTCCTGCCGTTCAACCTTCAGGATTTCTCTTTGTGGCTTTTAGTCCAAATTCTCAAATCTCAAAAGGCCTTGCACAGAACAGAACATCTGCTAAGTGACACGGCCGGCACCACAGTCGTCCTGTTGTGCGACTGCTAATGATACCTCCCCAACCAACACTTTGCAATACACAGCGGAATCTCACTGACAATCTGACGGATCGTCCTTCATCGCGAGTTTTACCTGCAGAGTTGGACATCCAGCGGTGCCCATCCTCATTTCTTGCACATAATCTGAAGTGAGCGGGTTCCCTCTGCTTCTCTGTGCCTCTCTGACATTAGCTGGTAACATTTCTTCTGGGGGTTTTATGAGATTTACGTCGAGAGGTGTGTGAGGAGAAACTTTCACATTCATATTAGGAAATTTACTTTCCATTTTTCTCCTGTCACCTGTATACCCACGGTGACAAGAACCTGTGTTTTCATTCTGAATCTAGTTTCACAAAAACTGATCGGACATACGTTCGAAACAAATAATGTAATGATGTATTTTCATCACTTTTTCTTTAACTTAGCTTTGTTTCCATGTGGCAACATCGTGTCTCTCTGAAATGCAAAGTTGGCGTCTTCCTTCACAGTAATACTGTAGTCTATGATATCATATTCAAAGCTCTTGAGAAATTAAAGTTTTTCTGTCGCTTGTAATTTCAATGTGCAAACATAATATGAATGTTACAGTAATCTTCGTTCCCATTTCCTCGCTGCGTTATTTATTTCAAGTCGCGATAAGGAATACATATGAGTTTTATGGTAAGGCGGCGTTTTTCAAGAGAGCTACTCTTTTATAATAAATGATAACTCTACACAGAAATATATCAAGTACAATATTTATGAGCAAAAGCAATTTTAGAGTAAAAACTAAATTTGGTTCTATAGTCAATATTCATGCTATGTTGCCATAAGGCAACAATTTATCTCCAAATAATGTGCCTCCTCTGATTCCCATCATCATATTTCAGTGTTTTTTTTTTCTATGCACATGAAAAATCACACAGTGTCGTGTTTTAAACTCTGCACCAGCTCCTCTACATGAACAAATCGTGCTGCAAGTATGTAGACAACATGCTTGTGATGACGAGAAGACTTAGGCGTAAGGTTCCTAATTGTGCCGTCACCTATCACATGTATACATGCAGCACATTTGACACATGCAGATGAAGGTAAACAAAAGTAAGCAGGCCATAAAATGTAGCAAACAAAGTAAATATAGTGGGATAAAAAAAGTCTCCCGGCTTGTTAGTGGCCTCATGAGACTGCAACGCTCATTACACACCATGGAAACAAAATTGTTATGTGGATGAAAAATTGGATTTTGATTGTTACTGACAGCAAGGGCAAAAGAAATATCTATATTTTGGCTTGAGGGTGCCATTACGGGGAAAGGCCATGTTCTGCAAATTAAAGGGTTTGTCCACACACCTCCGCAGTGTCACGTTCGACTCAACTCTCATCAGTCTAAGCGGCACTTTGTCAGCCTCGGTTGTACTCGGGCTTGGCTTGAGTTGGCACGAGCAGAAGGCATCCTAATACAGATTCTATGGCTTTCATCCAATACGGTTGTTGAGATATTTCACCCTTGACCCAAATTGTGAGACTAAGCAATTGATTCAAAAAATTGGTCCAAGAAAATCTCGAACTCGACAGCGCTTGTATATTTGAGCAAATCTGCTTTGAAAAGCGTATCTGAGAGAATATTTATGAGCAAGATCAGCGGGTGTAAAAACGTTTTGAATGAGTAAGCCTGGGATAAATTCCGCTACTCGTGTATGATTAATTTGGTAAACATTTAATAAACCATTTTTATGGAATAATATCTTGGTCGTGCAGATTTATTATATTTTACTGCGTGTTCCTGCTGCCTGAAGATAAGTCGTAATTTAGATGATTACTAGTCCAGACACAATTTCTGTAACTACAGAGGATACGACAATAAAATATAGCAAAATTTATACTCTTGTTAATAGAATGAATCCACAATCACCACAAACCACAGCGTTCTGGGCAAGAACTCAAACCAAAACTTTAGGCTGTATTTCTTCATCTCGGTCTCCTGTGAGCTCACTGATGACACTTTGACGCACGGGTCAGCAAGTGTTTTACCTGCCGCTATCTATTGAGCGCTGAACTGATGGAGAAATGCCAGAAGCTGCTTCCTTTAATGGCCTCTATGGGCCGGCTTCAAGAGGGTCATCAGCACGAGTTGAAGAAAATAGACGAGCGGCCGGTGGTGATGTTTATCTCAGTGAGCAAACATACAAAGAACACAATTTACACTGCTTGATTTCCCATAAAAAAAAGCATCAATTTTGTTTTTATTTTAATTTCAGTTCAACCACAGAGGTTACAGAGCAAATTAGATGCACGCTGTTTCTCTGCAAAAAAAATAATAAAAAATACATTATGCCAGAGGTGATGGGAAATTAGAATAAATTCAGCAACATAATCAACAAACCAATAAAAAAAAAGTCCTTCTCTTATTTTTTTTAAGTATGGAAATGTTCCCTGTAGGCTACCAGACAAGCCTGATTATCAAACAAATCATATAAACCTGCATTATTATTATTATTATTATTAGGGACATCATGTTGCTGTGTACAATGTGAATGCTTTAAATATGCATAGTAATCATGTGCGGCTTGCCAAACTTGTCATGTGCTGGCTGTGTCCTCTTCACATTATCCCATGAGACTACATCCTCTCCTTTAGTCTTAAGGGGGTCTCAGACTCATTTAAATTTTCATCAATATTGGATTATTTTTCCTCCATAAGGGAGAAAGCCAAAATAATGATTTATTGTATTGATTTATTGCTGGAACTAGACCAGCGTCAGTGTCTCACCAAGGCCCTGAAGAGACACCACCGCACATGTCTACTTTGAAAACGTCTTCAAAGCTGCTGTTTTGGTGCTTTAACTTCACTTAAGAAGCATGTTCTTTATCTGTGGATGAGGCATTACGATTTGAAAAATCTTCTAGCGATAATATCTCCTGGTTCGGCAAATCACACATAGCTAAAAGGATTATTAACTCCCCTCCCTCCTCCTCCATGCCCTCACCCTCCTCCTCACTCTTGCTGCGATCTGCTGAGTGAGGGGGTACATGTGTATTCTGCTGACAAATGGGAATCCAATTATTTGATCTGACACTAAAGTGCTGACTTCACAGAGAGACACAGAGAGGATGGCCGTCTGCTGGATCCACGGGCCCGTGGACGCACGGGAGTCCGTCTGCTGAGGGCATGGCCTTGAGGTATGTGTGTGAGTATACCTGTATTCATTACGTTTCGGGGACAGGTATCTGTTACAGTCCCTTTCATGTGGGGACCAAAAGCTTTAAGGTTACCTTTTATAAATTTTAGGGGCTGTCCTCACCAGAAAGTGTTTGAAACAGCCTTTGTTTAGGTTTCTTTACAAATGTCTCGTGTTGTTGTGACTGTGTTGATAATTACTGCCCTCTTTCAGATGCAACATAGGGTGTTGTTACTGCTACAAAAGCTCATAGAGTTAAAGTAAACCAGCATCTTCACCCTGTCCCCTCTAACAACATTTGTTTTACCCGTGGTCACGATCTTCCCCTAACTTTAGTCATTATTTATTTATTTATTTGATTTGGCCACTTGGAAGTGTCGTGAAATTGTGGACCTTTTTTGAGAGAAACCCTCCCATCAAAGCCATATTGAGTTTTCTCCTGCAAATCCCTACATGTTATGTTTCGATTGGCTTTTACCTGAACCTCTTCCTCGGGGTCCTCTGGGGTTTGTTTTTCTCTCTACCATGATTGACTTGTACGAGTTCACTTTGGTAAGACTAAACTGACCTGCTTTGATCAGCGTTTTTCAACCAGTGCTGCCCAATTTCATCCTCGAAGCTCTTTTATTTCGTTGGTCAATTCCATTGCTGAATTTATTCCGGCCGATTGTTTGTGTGTTTTGATTGTGTTGAGTGTTTTTCTGCTGGTTTTAAGCAATACAACTGAAATCATTTTTAGTTCTTTTGAGTCCACAGTTGATTTCCACTAAGAAAATGGAACATGTTATTTTTATTTAAAAAACCTGTCTCTGATTAAATAGAAGAAAGAAGAATAGAAGAAGAAATAATAGTAAAACAATAGAAAACTCAAAGTGCTGAAGGGGTTCATATACTTTCAAGCAGCTCTGTATATATTTATACATCATTGACAGCATATCCGGGTGAATTCCATCTTTCTGACTCACTTTATCCCCATGTCACTTTGTTACCTTACTCTTTATGACGTTATTTACAGAGACCCAACAAAACCCAGCATGGGGCAAGAAGAAATTCAGCAGGTATTTGACAACATTAAAATCAAGACAACAGAGCAGGAGCAGATATTGTTATCTTTTACAAGTCACGAATGATGCAAATGGTGACCTTTAGTGCTTCTGTTGGCACTGAATTGAAGTTCTGGTGTTATTTTAAGCCCATAATTTAGATCCCCCCAGCCATGATTTTCCTTCTAACAACTCCTAAGAAAAGTATTTGTCTCTTTAACTACTCTATATTTACGTAAGAAGTTACTTTAAGTAAACTCTATGCTATTTTGTTGCTTGTAGATTCATGACTTCCTGACAGGCAGAGCCCAGGTGGTGAGGGTGGGCGGACACACCTCATCCACTCTCATCTTTAACACCGGAGCACCCCAGGGTTGTGTTTTGAGCCCCCTGTTGTGCTACCTCTACACATACGACTGCTTTGCCACTGTTGACTCCAACACCCCCTGGTGCCAAGACAACAACTTACCCCTGAACATCGGCAGGACAGCTTCAAGTACCTCAGTGTCCACATCACAGAGGACCTGATCTGGATGTTGCATATGGGTAAAGTCAATGTAGTAGAGTGTGTACATGAATGCACATGTGTATTTAAGTCCTGTATATTTAAATGGAATCAGTGTATTTAAATAAAGCATGTGCACACACGTATTTGTGTTTCTGTTTCAAGGTCTCCATGTATTTAGGGTGGTCACAGATGATGAGGGACTGGTGCAGCACATTGAATCTACAAAAGTCAATACTGAACCGAAAATGGATGAGAATCTTCTTGTGAACAGGTGTGTTGTATAAATCATGGATCATCTTGAAGGTTACTGCAGAGTTTATGGTATTACCAGCTATTTGCTTGTTAATATCTTCCCACACAAGTGTTTGGATATTACATTTGGGCTGCATTAAGATTCTTGTGCTTAAGAAAGACTTAATAAAAAGTTATTTCCCAGAATAGTGTATTATCAATACTAATCTGCTGAGGCTGATATGAAACACACCATCTCCTCATTGGGCTGCTTTTATTATCTACCTGTCCGGTTTTTAACACGACTTAAATCATCAGCGTTTTTCTGCTCAGGCTCTTAAATTATTTTTTTCCTTCTCTGATTTCTGTCATTTTCCCCCATGCGTAGTGAAAGTATTTGACTTTGTCCATATCTCTGAGAAAGATAAGCCGAGCACGAGCCAGAGAGCAACTTTTGATATCTATGAAAACGAGATGATAAAGTATTTTTTTGCGGTCAGGTCCCTAAACTACAAAACCACCTGAGGTAAGCAGGCTGCCACCATGTTATGACATCCTTTATCATGGTACACCAACGCAGATGTTTTCACTTACCGTGCCTTGTTAGACCTTCTTTTCTTTACTGTGGCGATGTGTCACGGCTGTGTTTGATGAACCTTTATCTGACACTCTGTTAGCTTTGTTGCACCTGTTGCAATTTTATCATTCTCAAGGTCAGATGGATTTTCACTTTCTATGAGCCATTCACATCCAGCGTACCAAACTTAAACCCAAGCACAACAAGAATAAATCAAAACACCTTTGTGGATGTTATGAGTTTTTGATGTGGTTATGAATTAAAGTTTAATGCCACATAATTTATTGTGTAGAAGTACTATAGTATGGATTTAATACACTAGAATATTAGATGTCACACTGCATTCGAACTGGCAGAGATGGAGGTTAGTTAGGAAAAATCAATCTCAACACGGATGGAAGAAAACCCCATAAAATGGTATATGATGTGTGGAAATATTCCATATGTCTAAAAACACGCTTTAATAAATAGAACTGATTGATTTACTTAGATTTTTTAAAATTATTAACATTTAATTAACACCACTGAAAGCGTTAAAATTAAGTTGCTGCTATAATTAGAAGGTTTCGTCCTCACTTTAGTCACTGGAGAGGACTTGATTGCCATTTTAATGCCTTTATTTCTTAGCTACGAGTTGACAGGAGGAATCAAACCGGAGCATGGACTGCCATCTGCTTCCTTTAACATACAGTATTTCGATTGAGACAGCATGTCACGTGCGAAGGTTCATGCTTTCTCCATCAGTGGATGTGGGTACAGCTCGTCTATTTATTGACAGTGTACATGGGTGGTGTGTATGGATGCTGGCAGAGCAAAAGCAATCAAGCCATTTATTCAGGCAGCATGATACACGATTTATAGAGCCTCCAGTGGCTCCTCTTGACTCTCTGTTAATGACGGCTGACAACAGTTGATGAGTGGGATCTGTCAGACATGCTGAAGGAGCCTGATGAAAAGTTCACTTGTCTCAGAGCAATTAAGCTCTTGGGAAGTTGGTGTCACTCCAAAAGGTGAAGTAAGAAACGGACTGCTGGTAGGCTGTCAAGACGTTTTTGTCACGGAGGGGCTGCAGAGACGGCAGTGATGAGGTTTGAGGTAGGTGGTGAGCTCAGTAACCAGCGGAGAGTGGTTAAAGGCAGAGATGCGCAGGCAGGACACAGCTTTGCTCGGCCCGGGATGAAGGTCTCTGGGGTTTACAGTGAAGATGATAAATGAAGGTCTGTCAAAACAGAGTCGGAACAGCAGTGGGAGGAGAGTGGAGGAGATTCTTGATCATTTCACTGTGTTGGACAATTTTACAAAAGTATCTGAAGAAAGTCAGAGTTTTAAAGTGTAACAGCCAGGTGTCTTGGAGCCGTGACTTGACCGGGACCAATGGATCCAGACTTTTGGCCCAATGGTTCCCAGTCTGGGGCTTGGAGGTCACAGGAGGACTCCTTTGTTTGATAGACTTACCTGCAGCCTACATATAATTCAAATGAAACAATCTCAGAATGGGAAATCTTCCCGTTTATAGTGTCCCAAGGGGGTCATACCTAAAAAAGTTTATGAACCAATGCTGAAAGGGGTCGCAAGATAAATCTCAAGGGTCACGAGATGAAAAGAGAAATACAAATGTTTATTTTTTCGGATTGTTGCTTCTATATTGTGAAATATGCTGTAGTGTTGAATATTCAAGCATCTGAAAATAATCAAATAATCTGATAAAGGAACATGACTGGGAACAATCAATCAGTAATAGATTAGGTCACTTTAAGGGCAGAAGCAAATGGTCTTTTTTACTTGAGGACAAGGTGTGGTAATAAACACAATAATGATGTAAAGGTTAAAGGTTAAAGGGTAACACTAAAATCACAGATTGAAGCTGCCACTTCTTGCCTGGAGTGCAGCACCTATGTATTTTTGTGCAGTCATCCATGGAGCCTCCTGGCATAAAGATTGCTTTAAACCCACACACTCCATGCACCTTCCAATCATAACTATGACCTCAGTGAAGCAGCTAGGCGATCCATATAAAGAGATTTTTTTTTTCTTCTCCCCCCTCTTGCATACTCAGCGTTGCATCCTTTTCCCAGCAAGTTTAAGCCCCACCACCTCCCTCAACCTCCTCCTGTACTAGGATTTAGATTTATGCGAGTTCAGCATGTTTGTCTATTCAACGCGGGTTTATATGCATTTAACTGTCGTGGATCTCTGCCAGGAGGATTGTGAACTCCGAGGAAATTGTGTGCAGGCTGCAGTAACACATGAGTAGAGCCATACGGCCAAACAAATGTTTTATTGTTGCAATAAATTGATGCTGTCTTCACTAAAATATTAAGATGTTTGGGGTTTTTTTTAACACAATATGGCGCTGTCATATGTTCTCATTGCCTTAATTCATTCCTCCTCCTCCTCTCAGTTTGTGTTTGTACCCTTTGTCTCCATTTCTCTTAATTCAGTTCAATTTTATTTATACAGCGCCAAATCATAAGAGAAGTTCTCTCAGGGCACTTTCCATAGACCACATTTCTTTAAAAGCCAATACTTCCCAGAGACTGCATCTATGATTAAGGGCGCCACAAATAAACTTAACTGACATTATCTGTGTTTGTGTTTGCACGTAGTCAGGCGTAGTTAAAACAGGTTTCTCCGTCAGAAGAAGCCGTGCTCCCACACACACACACTTTACAATATGAAAATGAGGTTTCACAGAGTGTTGGAATTCATTAAATAAACAGGAAGCCTGCATCCGGCTTGTTTACGTCCATGTCGAGTGTGTTTATATCAGCATAAACATCTCTCATACCGCCGTACACTGTCATTCACCTGAAATTCGCAGGAAGAGATGGAAAGTTTCCACCAGGAAATCATCCGTCAAAAAAATAAAGAAATAAAAAAAACATGTCACACC
Organism: Collichthys lucidus; assembly: GCA_004119915.2. Lineage (NCBI taxonomy): Eukaryota > Metazoa > Chordata > Actinopteri > Sciaenidae > Collichthys > Collichthys lucidus. Next base: position 5,979,633 of record CM014086.1, read on the forward strand.
GATATTTTTATATTTAGGCCATCTTTGTAGCTGAGACAGCAGCTGGCTTCAAGCTACTTTTGACAGCGTGAAGTCTGAATTCGGAAAAGCACAAAAAATAGAAAATAAAACGTAATTGCAAACATAAATGTATACATACACATTTACTATTGCTTTTTCTGTTCTATTAGATCCTTAACATCCATCACCTTCCAACAGTTATATTGAGTTTTTTTTGAAAGCTGGAGAGTTGTCAAGGCCGATATGAAAAAGCTGGAGTCTTTTTTTTTTCTCAACAGCATATCCAACCAGGAGCTTTAAGCTCAGACCCAAAGCCATGAGATCACATTGATCACTGAACACCTGGAGCTACCTTGTAACAGATGATGCTGACACACACACACACACACACACACACACACACACACACATACAACAACATGGAGCCGGTGAATAACTATGCACATCCACTGGTACATTTAAGTGAAGTTTATCAGTATTTTACTCTTCGACCATGATTCAAAGTTCAAATACAGGAAATCTTTCCTGCCACATGCCATCACATACCTCTGTACAATATATTTTATTTTATTTACTATTGCTATTTTGATATTTTATTATGTATAGTTAGTTTTTTACATTTTTATTCTTATGTTGTCTATTGTCACTGTGTGTAATGCTGCTGTTGCACTGTAATTTCCCAGCTTGGGATAAATAAGGTATATCTATCTATCTATCTATCTATCTATCTATCTATCTATCTATCTATCTATCTATCTATCTATCTATCTATCTATCTATCTATCTATCTATCTATCTATCTATCTAAAGGAAATACTATTTTAGTCTGTCAGCAGACATGACTTGTTACCTTGGAGATAAAGACTTGCACCAAAACACGAGCTTATAAATGTGATTCATTCCATTTATATTCATTTAATGACGCCAAATCACAGAGAGCTCCTGGAAACTCGAGTTGTGGCTGAAACAATATAATTTCTCACTTTTAAACTTTGCTTCTTAGTAGTAAGATCTGGTGCTTTGTTTTATTTAGTCACTTCCTTTATTCTCTTCTTACATACCATGCACTGCAGGAGTGAGGATGGGGAGGAGACTAAACACTTCCTGCTTATTACATCATCAGTGATATCATGGGTTAAACCAAGTATTGGGGGGGCTGCTTTGAGTTGAATGTTAGCTTGATGAGCATTGCTTTGTGTTGGAGTTTTCTTCAAAGCGGTGAGCGATGTCAAAGACTTATTTGGACAGATTACGTTGACTGATACAAGTAACATTTTGTGATTCACCTGCTGTAGGTGTGGGAGACTGAGACACCCCTGAGAGAAATCTGGTTCAGACTAAACTGATTGTGTAGTAGATTGTCAGGCCTATTTAAGGGACATGCGGTCTGGAGAGAGAGAGTTGTGTGACTGTGTTCAGTTAAGGTTGTGATTTAGTAGCTTGGTTTTCTTTAAATCCACCTACAAGCACCTTCATAAACCCTCTTCCTCACAAGCGTGAAAGTTTATTCTCGACCTTGGAATGAGCAGTTTTCTTCTGCAGGTTGTGATCTTACACAAAAGCTCCACTCAGGAAGGAAGAACTCTATCAGGTATTTACCCATTTTTAAAAAAAAATATTGTCCAGTTACTCTCTTTTTCCATCAAACACGTCTCATGTTAGAGAGTGAAACACGATGTGGTGACTTTGGGGAGGCCTTGAGTTGAGGGTTAGCGTAGGAACTTAATGGTTTTAAATTTCATGTATTTCTCCAACAGTAAACACTCAAACTTCCTTCCACTTCAACCCAGTGAGAAAAGCAGACAAAGATCCGTAAACCCTTCATGTAGATCGCCTCGTGGTGTAAAGCTGATTAAGAAAATGGGTTTTTCTGCACCTTTTTTTTAAGCTTCACTCCACCTGGACCAGCTGCAAAATTAAGCTGCGGTTTACATTAAGGCATCAATTAGTAAATTCTCTGAGACATTTTTTTTTACATGATGGCTCCAAGGCTTTACTGACAGGTAATGTCTGAGACACTGAAGGCCTCTCCTCAGAAAAAAAGCTTGAAAGAAGATGCCCCCTCACTCTCTCTTAGTTTACTTGCTTGGATTCGCTCAATTCCTGGATGACTATGGAATCATAATTATTATTAGAGCCTTATATTGATGTTTGACATACAGTGGTCCCTCGTTTATCGCGGGGGACACGTTCTAAAAATAACCCGCAATAAACGAAATCCGCGAAGTAAGTTTTACAATTATTATACATGTTTTAAGGCCGTAAAACCCCTAACCCCTTAAACAGGACGCAGAACACATGTGTGGTTCTCCCTTAGCCAATTTAGGACGCAGAACACAATGCGCGTTTATACTGTACAGTACGCTGTAAAAAAAAAAAAGCATGCAAAATTACACAGAAAAAAATCCGCGAAACAGCGAGTTTGTGAAAAGTGAACCGCGATATAGCGAGGGACGACTGTACACAAAATACATGAAAACAGGTCTGACGGGGCATTTATTGAAATACTATTATTGAAAATGCTACCACGAAATTGCTGTATCTCTTTAAATGAATTCTATGTGATCTTCTTTTGATGATTAATGTCTTAACTAATGTGATATTCTTTAACTTTCATTCACTGATCCTTCTCTGAAACAGTTTCAAGCCCCCTCCCCTCCTGGGAGGCCACTCCTTTGAAAACCTCAGCTTTAGTACATTTTTTATTGCAAATACTGTTGCACATTTCTTCTTTTCTTTAAGTTAAGGCTCCGAATACTTCTTCAGCACACAGGTATGAGGGTGAACTCGCTGCATGCCAGCGTCTCCCCCGCTGGAGGCGGTTGAGGAGGCTCCAGCTGCAGCAGCGAAAAAGCCTGGAGTGAGCTGTTAACTCCCACACTTATCAGGAGCTGAAAGGACCGCAATGTTCACTTCTCAGGTATACACACAGGTATTTCCACTCGGCTGCCTTCCATCTATCGTGTGTGACAGGTGCTCAGGCGCTGGCTTATGATGACATTGTTGTGGGGCCCGAGCGGGTGACGGAGCACGACGCCCAATCTATCACTCATCTGTACCCTGTACATACACACAAACACATGCACACACGTCCTCTTCATTGTCTCCTCCAGCCAATCGTCTGACATACACCTCCTCCTCTTCCTCCTCCTCCTCTTCCTCCTCCTCCTCCACTGCCTCCTCCTCCTCCTCATTATCCTGTCACAACCAACCAGGCTCTCAGGTGGCTGCTGGATTAGGCTCATGATGGCACATGAATCAGGAAGAATATTGCAACGAAATCTGTAGATTATTGTAATTTCACATCACGCTGATTGATAACGCAGAAGTCGATTGAGACAGATACCCGGACGTTACCCTGGTGAGCTGTACATATATACAAATATAGAAAAGAAATAGGAGCAAGCACTTGTCCCAGAAGTTTCCCCCCACTGTGAATTAGCATTTGAAAGATTTCTTTAAATTACTGTTTTAATTCGCAACATTAAAATGTATGAGAGCCGCAGAGACGTGAATCAGAGCCGTAGCAAAATCAGAAAAACAAAACACAATGTCATCTATCGTGACACCAACCCAAAGTCGACTGTTTTAAATTGCAAATGTTTTAGTGGGTGCAACAAAAATGTCTTTTTACTTTATTTTATATTTATATAAAAAAAACTTTTTTAACACATCTGTCGGGCCAACGTCATTTAAGTTAGCTTTGAGTTTTTCACATATTTTAAACGATATGTCGATTTAAGATTTATTTCTGTGCATGAACTTAAAACAACCTCTACAGCTCCAGTCCACCTCGTTTTTCTGATGCAACTTTTCGTGGGTTTAGATTCTTAATCCAACCTACTGAGTTCGAATTGGCTGTTTTTTTTTTGTTTTTTGTCAACCAGCAATCACAGCAGTGGGCACAAGACCCGACTTATTTGATATGTAGAAAAAAATTATTAATTTGGCGATTCATACGTCTGGAGCCAGGCTATCAACTCCACTACCAACTCAACCTGATGCCACGTAACATTTGCCTTATTGCCAATATTTACCAAATTTTGACTAATTCTGCGAAAGAAAATACTATCCACTACATTTTTTGCAAAAAATACAAGATAAGAAGTAGATGGTGCCAGTTCTCCATCAGCGCAACAAGATGATGTAATCAAAAGAGCTCCAGCTGAGCCTAAAACATGACGGAAAATTCTGTTTATATCATTTATTATACATCAAGACATGGCTGTATTATAGATTGGTCACGTGAGTTGAATATTTGCTGAGTTTTCCATCTCCCATTAACTATTTTTTGGAGAAAAAAAAGGATAAACCGCAGAGCTGAGAAGTTTCTGTCAAACTTTTTAAGTGCAACACTTCAATATGCAGATCATGTTTATGGAAACAGCTGGAATCTCTGCAGGAAGTGAACGTGACCAGCAGAACCCTGGACATCCGAAATAACTTGAATTCTTGTGAACATACTTTTAGTTTTTTACTTAACAAGGAGAAATCCGATATTCTAACGTATTTCTGACGGTTTGTGTGTGTTCGTGTGTTCAACAAACACAGCCCAACACTTCAGAGGAGCTCCCCATGCTGATAATCCCTCACGGCTTGAGAACAAATCCAGGATGAGGTTGGCTCAACCCCAGCCCACATTAACTAAAGGTACAGAGAAAGACAAACTGCTTGGCCAGACTTTGATCCTCCCCATACGATGTTGATGTGTTAAACGCTTTCCCTATCAGATTGTGAACAAAGAGGCCTCCGGATCACATTTTATATTCCAGACACAGACATCCAAGATGCCGCCTTGAAGAACATTGTTTGCTGTCAAACCTGGCTAAGTTATGGCTAAGGGCGGAGAATAAAAAGCCCTCATAAATTCCAGAGTGAAAAGGTAGGGCGCCATCAGAGATGACCGATGCTTGGGCGAACGGAGGTTTCCTGCGCTTTGGTGCATTTTATCCAGAGTGATGAAAATTAGGTCCCTCAACACAGAAATGACCCCAAAGATGAGACGACGCTTTATCTCCCCCTTTCATCCGACAAGGATTATTGATTCATGAATGTAAATGATCGTTCAAGGTTTGATGTGCCCTTGAAGGTAGTCTTTCTCTCTCTCTCTCCTTCTCTTCCTCCTTTGAATCTTTTATCGAGCCCATGTTCGCGCCGGTTGGCTAAAAGTAGAGTTGGGGGTATTCTTCATATCCTGCAATATTCATACCCTGCTGTATTATTATAGCTTCTTTTTATTTCTTTATCCCACCCCAATAGGAATTCCACATTAAATGGCCGTGTGAGCCGGTGCCTTCCTTGCAGCTCCGTGGTGTTGACAGACATCAACGAATCGGATTATTTTTTTTTTTTTCTTGTGCAGCCGTGGACTAATCTCCAAATAATGAGGTCCATCTGCGACAGTGACAATAAGTACAGCACCTTCACTTTAATACTCAATCTCGGGTTGACACAGACGGCATCATATTGCCAGACTAATCCACTGTCCGATGTCACGGCATCCTAAATCTAATTTGCCGTTCCCATTTTCGGGCTCAGATATCGCTGTTGCCGGTACACCTGTTGATTGCTAACGCTGCTCTCCTCATGCACCTGCCTGGCAGCACACACACACACACACACACACACACACACACCCTGCCGCCCGCTCTCCCTAAAATGGTTTCTCCCACATAGTTTCCATAGCAACAGTCCAGTTTTAGTGTTCTGTTGTTTTTTCCACAGACGAAGAGTGGCTAATTTTCCCCGAATGAGGGTCTTTGATGATAAAGAAAAAGCTAGGTTCGTGAGATTTACATAATGAATGGATGCCACACTAGATCAGTCACCACCTAGCACTGATGATTGCTTTCTGATGAATTTCTTTCCTCAGTGTCCTCGAGGTACTTTAGCTGTGGCAGCCCATTGTGTCCAAAAAAAAAAGAAAGAAAAAGAGAGAGCAAGCCACAGATCCGTCTATTTAGGTCAGGCTTTGTCTCTTTGCGCCTCCAAAGCCTTAAAATTGTAATCAGATTGCACGTAACTCGAGGGCAAATGTCGCCGTGTCACTTGAAGCCTCACACCACTGTGAGTGTTTACAAGAGAACGCAGCCTATAGGTTTCTGTTTGGATGTGAAGTTGTCGGCTTTGAGGTCGCATGCAGACTTTGTACCTAAGGCCGAATGTGACACTTTATGCTAATGTTTTTTTTTTTATCAAGCCTTGTACTCGCTCTCACATTTCTTTTCTTTTGCCCCCCTTCCAAGCACAAAGAGTGCGTTTAAGTGCATTTCTCTGTGTGCGGACGTCCATGTATGTTTGTGTGCATGAGGTGGGTGATGTCATGGGAATAAGAGAATTTAATCACACCCTGACAGGATGTGTGCAATATTGATTTGTGAGCAATGCTTCAGGCCCTCTGGGAGGGACATAAACCTCTCTATCAAAGCGACCACCCCACAGGATTTGCACCTTGCTATCCTACTGCATCCCATTACACACAGTGTGTGTAAGACCATGTGTGTGTGTGTGTGTGTATGTGGTGAACCCATGCCCGTGGTACTCGTTAAACCACTCCAGCACTCACGGGGGAAATGCATAGTCCTCTACAGATGGAAATAGTCGATTCCTCCCTTGGAGAAAGCAAAGCTTATAATAAACAAAATCTGGATGAGGTTCACGTTTCAGGGCACAAAATATTGCAGCGGTAGTTAGGGTGCATGAAAGAATGCCAAATGGCCGAGGAGGAGCAAGAATCCAGAGTATTTTATCCTCGTGAGTGCTGGCTTCGATAAAAGGTTCTCGTGGTGGCTGAAATTACATGACCTCTAATGCGATCTGTTGCCAGTGTGATGCGACCCCTCCTACAGGAGTGGCACTGTCTCCTCTGCCTTTTGTCTTTTTCCAAGAAGACGCCGACACTTTGTATTACTCTCTTGTAGTGCTCGCCTCAGCAGCCAGGAGGGCTGGAAAGACCCATCCTCCCTTCACCTCTTTGCTGCCAAATGGATCGGAGAAAAGGGACTGTGTTTACTGCCATGGATAATATCCTCGTTAACGCTAATCTGAGGGGAGTGCGGGAGATTGGGCTGCTCGAGAAAGAGGAAAGGAACGGAGGTATGGCTGGAGAGTGAAAAGGAGTTTTGGGGAAAGAGTAGAAAGGAAGAACCAGACAGAGTGAATGACCAGTGGACTCGTCTGGGCACTTGATAGCTTCCCTGATGGACTGTGATTGGCTCATTAACCCCTCCTATTCAGGCCGGCTATACTGCACACTCCCCCTGCTATATATTCCACACACACACACACACATGCACTAACACGCAGACTCCCACATACATGCAAACAAATATGCTCATTAACAAGCCAATGAAGTGGGCAAGCATCCACATATAATCTATTTCTCCATTAGACACACACAGCCGCTGGATCATTACACTAAGTATGTTCTCTGTCGAGCTTGAACCTTGAACAACAACGATGTCTGAGTGCTGCGGTGCCATGTAAAGTTCACCGGTTTAAGTAAACGGCGTCCAGATTTTGGTCCCGTAATCTGTGGTGCAGAGGGAGGAGTCGTTGTTTTTTCTTTTTTTACTTTTTATACCGTAAAGATGCATCTGACATCAGGGTTTAATAGCTGACAGACTTTTAATTTGGCCGAGGTTTGTTTTGTTTCTGTAGATAGTTCATTCACGTGAAACGACTCTATTAATCCGGCTGTTTTATCGGTCGGAGTTGAATCCGCGGCGTGTAAACTCGAACCTTGTGACAGCTACAACTGTTCATTTTGACAAATAACACGAAAAATTACAACATTATGGTGAGAGCGTTTTGTATCAACTGTTATTAATTTGCTGCTCAAAGGGGTTTCTTTATGTGATATCTAATTCCACCTCAGCTGTTCTTAAACTGCAGTAAAGCAGACTCTCATGGCTCATTGCTCGGTTACAATGATAAATAGCATAAACCTGAAACGCTTGATACTTAAAAAGCTACTCCAAACACACAGATTGAAAATGCACGGAGCTTCTAATTTCATGACTCTCTGCAGCACTCCGACTAAAAGTCCAAAAAACTGTGACCAAAAAGTCAGCGAGGATGAGAAACACTCTGGCTGTCAACTTGACTGGTCCTCCGTTGTCAGCCATTTCTCAAACACGGGGCAAACATTTAGTTTTTTCCTTGTCTCCCCTTCCTGATCGCATCTCTCCTGTCAAAACAGAAAGCTATTTTTCTTTCAGCGATGAATCATCTCTGCGGATCTGTGTCACAATTTCAAACAATAAATTGAAGTCTTGGACAGAAAAATGTCCCCATGCAGCTGTGTACAATCATAACGTCAACATGACTGCGCCCCATCTAGTGCATTATCGGCGGTGAAATTCCCGAGCAGTGCCCACACACACACACACTGGATAAGCTGCTAACAGCTCCACAACTTGAACTTCGCCTGTATGTTCGGTGGTAAAATAACAGAGTGCAAACATTAGTCACACATCGCCGTCCTTGTTTGCTTTGTCAAGTTGTTCGTTATTGGTGTTATTACCTCTGAGTGGCAGAGGAGTAATGACCAGGAGGTTAACGCTGGAGTCTGATTGTGTTTTACCGTCACATTGCTGTCAGATTCATATTGTTCTGCACTTGCAGGTGGCTACAAAGCTTTTACTATCAGTCATGGAATCAAAAATAATTGTGTTTTTTTTTTTAATATTTTAACTTGTTTTCAAGGCAGTTTAGGGTTAGTTGGGAGATGTGAACAGAGATCTGGCACATTCATTTAAACTGAAGTAAAACGCACTTATCAGGGTTCCCACACCTTTTTCATGAACAAATTCAAGCACTTTTCAAGCACCTTCAAGCACCAGTTTTTCCATTTTTCCAGCACCTTTAAATAGGTAGCCTACTAGTTGTGTTTGCCATGATGGTCATGGGAAGCGCAGCGGTGCCACTGTATGGCATAATAATATGGGTCTAATTAGCATTATTTCATATGGTGGTAGATTGACTGTTTTGATTTTTAACTAATTGTGAATTGGCTTGTATTCTCAGCTTGTGAGCGGTGTATTGTGTAACTACCATAGCGCAATAACAGTGACCAACAGGTGTGGATAGTAGTCTACTGTTATTTCTCTGCAGAACACCAAGCGAGTATGATAACTGAGTTCTGCATGTAAAGGCATCGGATCAAGCGCGTAGCCGCTTAGGAAACATTTGTGTTTTCTCTTGGTTTATTGAGATAGACGTCACACAAATTTCAAGCATTTTCAAGCACTTCACAAAAAATTCAAGCATTTTCACAACCTTGAAAACACTGAATTGGAATTCAAGCATTTTCAAGGAATTCAAGCACCCGTGGGAACCCTGACTTATGTAATCAAGCTCGTAATGTAACGTTAACTGTTTCTGCACCCCGGCCTCAGGAATGTTTGCAGTACGTCACGTACTGCGCAACGTTCATACAGATTACATCCAACACAAAGGTGTGCTCCAGTCAGTGAAAGATTAATGCCCTTCTTATTGTATCGTGTGACAGTATCAAACAGTAATTCTATCCGCTAGGAATGCAATGAATGAACATTAGCCATATATTGGTTGGTTATTTTACTTTGGAAACACAGCCGGATATCTCTAAACTTGTGACCTGAATACAGCAGCACGACATTTGAGCACAGCGGAAAATGGCTTTAACTTCATAACTTTTAAATGATTTAAGAAATACATGAAAATTTGATAGTTATGATTAGGAGTGAAGTTGGTCAAAAGATTTAATGCAGTGAAAGTAAAAAAAAATATTCACATAATATTTTTATAGAACTTTTTAGAAACCAATAGATCACTCTTAATAAATGACATTGCTCAAAAAATAATAATGCATTCAATGCACGCATGTTGTCAATTATTGACATATCCAAGGGTCTAATAGTCCTCCCTAAAAAATTACAGTTTGTCCTTCGTGTATAAAAAATTCAAAAAAATTTGTGTTATCATGTGGTTTCATATTCCCAAAATGACATTAAAGGGTCAAAATGATTTAAGAAATGCATGAAAATTTTATAGTTATGATTAGGACTGAAGTTGGTCAAAAGATTTAAAGCAGTGAAAGTTAAAAAAAAATATTCACATATATTTTTATAGCACTTTTTAGAATTTTTTTTTTTTGCACCAATAGCTCGCTCGCACTCATTTTTTGATAAACTGACACTGCTCAAAAAATAATAATGCATTCAATGCATGCATGTTGTTATATATATATCCAAGGGTCTAATAGTTCTCCCTAAAAAAATTACAGTTTGCACTTTGTGTATAAAAAATTCAAAAATTTGGTGTTTTTATCATGTGGTTTTATGTTCCCAAAATGACATTAGTGTCAAAATTATTTAAGAAATACATGAACATTTGATAGTTATGATTAGGACTGAAGTTTTAATGCAGTGAAAGTGAAAAAAAAATTCACATAATATTTTTATAGCACTTTTTAGACGAAAAACAATTTTTTGCACCGAACGACCGCTTGCACAAACTTCTTTAAAGGGGAGCACAAGGGTTAAAGTGTTATCTTCTTTTAACAGAGCGTCTTCGGCTTAGCCATCTGCTGTAAACTGCATAAATGCAAACAACAAAGAGAGCGTGGCTTAGTTATCTCAGTGACTGAGGAGTTCGTGGTCCGTTGAAAAAAATCACTGTGTCCTTGTGGGTCATGTTAGAGAATGAAAAGCCTTTGTCATGAGCTTTTTTTCTTAGAAAATTCACCGACCGCTATTCTCAACATGCCATTGTTTGGTTTTTCTTATCAGCACATTTACATTAGCCGGTTCGTCAATAAACCTATGGCTATGGATCCGAACGTCACCCTGCCGTGGACTCCCATTTACTCCTCATTTGTTTCATATTCGCTTGTTATTTTTGTCTCATGTTGGGGGTAGCGTTCGATTTCGTGTCTCTCGCTGATTTCTCTTTTATGAACGCCATTGATTTGCCCTCATCAAATCTTCATTAATCACCATGAAACTGTCTCAGTGTGTGTTCATCATGGTTACTCCACCGGAAAGTAGAGTAGCCTTGCACACTTTTTCGGTCGACTGAGCAAATGGATAAAGCATATTTAAATAAAGCTTGTGGCATATCCTGTATTAGTCATTCAGAGTGTGTTTTTTTTATTTTTTTTATTCGCCTCAATACCACCTAGGGGTTTAAAAACATGGGCATGTCCAGCTGCGTGCACATGCATGCATATCAGCACGCATGTTTGGCACAGAGTATCTTATTTTAAGACATGTGTGGCTTCATGCATACAGCCGAGCTGAAAAGCTGGCAAACCACAATCCCCTTCCTTGCTCTTAACAGTGTTTCTCATGCAGCTCTTCTGGGGGTGAGAGGCACTCGCAGAATGTATATTAAGCTCCATCTCTCATACTCTGCATGCTCCAGCACCTGGAGGATGGGCCGAGCATCAGCTCCAGGGCTCTGAGTCAATATTAATTTGCCAATATGAAAGACTGGATTATCACTGGGGTCGATTGCCCGGGCCTCATGTAAGAGAAGTGTATAATGGGGAGGGGGTGGGGGGAGTCGGAAGGAGGGAGAACGAAATGGACGAGGACGGAGGAAAGCGGGGGGGGGGGGGGGGGGGGATAGAAAACTTCCAGTTCCCCTGCATGGTAAACCTTGTCGCGTGTCCTGCAAGTGAAGCGCCCTGAAATTGATTTGAATCAAGAGGAAAGAGTTACAGCAGAGGGCAGGATCGCAGGAGGGGGATGGGGGAAGATGAGGAGGGAGCCAAGGACACTGGAAAGGTGGCTGTCATAGCATGAGCCCATCTGCTGTGTGTGTGTGTGTGTGTGTGAGTGTGTGTGTGTGTGTGTTGAAAGGTTACATGTAGAAGGTTGAGAGGTACAAAACATAATGTTTTGCCTCAAGGCTTGAGGAAAACAGGCACAGTCATTTACTTGTAATCACTGAAGAAAAACTTGGAGGTTAAATCAAAGTTTCAGTAAACTTTTCAAATGAATAAAAAATAACCAGTATTATATGCACAGGACATTTGTTTCAGCATATTTAATATGGAATCAAGTAGGATTAACCAAAAATATACTTTTTTCTCACTTTCTCAAATCCTTTCCTCACCTCCTCACCCCGTGTTTTAGAGATGCGAGCGGAGGAGGCGAGGTAGAGACGCAAAGGATGGAAGAGTCGGGGCAAAGGGCTTTTAACAAAATTAGACATCCTTGCCTTGGAGCCATTTTTGAAGCGACGACAATTGAATATGACGCGCGTCATCCGTCATGCTCCTTCTCTACATCACGTGGAGGAAGAAGGATACACTTCCACGTGCATCCACGTCCAGAGCAAGCAGCTCTAATGGAAAGTGGATATTGGACTTACTCTGTATTCATCCAGTGGACTTATGTAACACCAATTCTTAAAAAACGACTTAGAAGGTGATAAATGGCCTAAAAACATCAGTTATTGCAGGTTTCATTATTTTCCATGTCATTAAGCAACCACTATCCAATTTAATCTGAGATCCCGCCATGTGCAAAATTCACATTCACCAAGTGTACAACTGTAATATGTACAATATGTACTACTCTGAGAGTACCAAGTTACAAGTATCACATGTCCAGTCTTCCCATAATGCACCTTATCTTAGCCACGAAGGTTAACAACAGAAAACTCTTGTAACTAGAGACAGAGAAACCTGATGAAGGAACTCGTTTACGCAGCAGTTAGTCACAGTTGACCCTCGTAGCGAGTCACAGCTGCAGGAATAAGAAAAGCTGTTGTCACTTTTCTCACAGAGTAAGTCAAAATACAAGTTTAACATTGTAATGGATACAATTTGTTCTGAATCAAATGCAGGATTTGAACTCCCCTTTTTTCAGTTTTCATATGAACTCTTCTGACTCTATTACATACAGTGTCTGTAACCGGGTGCAGCAACATAAACACATTTTTCAGGAGTGGATTGTGATTGAACATCATCTTGTCTCACCCTACGACTGACTATATATTTATGTGACTGTTTTTTGCCCCACCGTCACGTGACCTAGAATTCAGACGTGGTCAGACAACATTTTGTATGAACTCGTTTGTTTACAGTCTGGCCTTTTAGCATGTGGAGAGAAACAAAAGTTTGTGTGTCATCGCAGTGTGCAGCGATGCCTCTGCAGAGCAGTAAAACACTCACAGCCCAGATTGCGGCCTCCTTCCAGGCCTTTACGCCTTCTCATCTCCTTCCCCACTGAGATCAGTTGTGACTCTTTGTCCTCCTTGACCTGCTGCTGAACTATCCCTCCATTATCCTCATCCTACCGAATCCTCCCCTCACATGCACACGCTCCACCCTACAGGCTGTCGTTCCCCCCCGCGTCCAAGCAAACGCTTCCACCTCTCCCTCCTCACAACCTCTTCTGGGCCAGAGATCAGGCTCCAGCTCCTCGACAGCCCCCTCTCTCTGCACTGCGACACTTCGTTCCCGTCCGTTGCCTGCTGCCCGCCTGCTAATCGGGATTGGTGGGGAGGAACAGATCGCTGTGAGACATGGCCGTCCTCTGGAGCCCACAAAACCAGGCCAAGGTCACTCGCATCACTCTTGTGCTACTGGCTTCCCACAGCAAACAGGGAGACGGGGAGAGAGCGAGGGATGCGGGAGTTAAAGGAAAGAGAGAGATAAGGGCTGCCGCTGAGCGAGGCTCCGCAGTCGGATGAGGTCTCTCGAAAGGGAAGAGAACACAAGTCAATAGCAACCCCCGGGGTTCGTTTTATTTCTCAAATTAGCGATTAGAAGGAAAGCCTTGGAATATTATCAGCACATCACATGCCTGTTTGCCCCTTTTGATGAAATATTCAGGCACGTCACTGTGTTTGAGTGTGAGCTTATAGGTAACCTATTTTCCGCTCTCTCCTTGATCAACACTCATCAATTATTCAATCCTGGCCCATTAGTTTTGTGCGAAATGCCAGGGAGCAACTTAAACTCGTCAGGAATTCATTTCTTATTTATTGTGTGGAGAAAACATATGGCGCAGGATGAGCGGTGGAAGTTTAGGGAAGCTTCGGTTACGTCGCGCGTTAAGGCAAACAGCTTGCAGTTAACCTTGAGATAATATTTGCGTTTGCAGTGCCGCATCAGATTGTCGGGAAGGGAACAATCGAGCCACATTTCGAAGACGTATCTCTTCAGAACTCGGTCAGGAAGTGTTACGGGGGTCTGCCATTCAGCGTCCCATTTCCTCTTAAAGCTGACGTTGTGTTTTATGGAATAAGTTAAGAGATGGATACAGTGATAAAGTGTGAGCCTCTGTCACAAAAACAACACAGAGTTGTCATCAACAAGGCTGTTTTTTTCTTTTTTTCCAGCCCATTGCCTTTGCTGTAATTTGCACTCTCTGGCGTTCTCCCCTCCCTCCGCAACCATTATTTCAGACAATGTTTTAGAAATCACAGCCGGTTTCCCAGCCAGCGTTCACACATTTGTCATTACATGTCAGCAGGGCCTGGGGATTTTGCTGCTTCACTTGGCAAAAAGCAATTGTGTGCGTCAAGCTGCGGCTCTGTCGTGGAAGCTGACACACACCTGGAATGAAAAGGGCTTGTGGTGAGGACGAGGAGGAGGGGGCGACGCTTCTGATGTTATTAGGCTGCGTCCTTGGTGGAGTCCAACCTATTTTACATGTCCCACCTGTGAGTGTGTCTCCTTTGCCTGGCTTTTATCCACACGCTTGTCCTTAAGCCCTCTCAAGGCCCGAGCATCCCCCTCTCCCTCCTCAGCTAAAGCTCAAACCTTAACATGCTCTGGCTCTCTGGAAAACGCTGTTTCCGAGCCCAGTTTCCAGGTCCTGTAATCTCCCTCTGGCAACAACACACACGCTAGATTGTCACAATGATTTCTGATTAGATGCATGAAATTATTGTATTTTACTTCTGGAGGAGAATATGGTGTTGCATAATTAAGTACCGCTGGATAAGGGACCAAGGGAGTAAAATCTCATATGACAGAGTTTCAAATAAAAAATCCTTTTTTATCTTTTTTTTTTTACACAGCTCAAAGCCTATTTTATATTGTGCTCACCAAATTAATTGTTGGATTTGACCCTGTCCTGGCTTGTTTTGTTCCATGCTCCAATAACAGTTGAGAAAGCTTGGTGGCCGGCGAAGTTAACTTTCCCCTTTCCTGTATTTATGCATGCTATGTGCTCGTCTATGTTGGAAAAAAAAACCTCAAAACACTTTATGCAAACGTCTCTGTGCAAAGATTGTGTGGCGTCTCCCAGAATCGATCAATTTACATAATTTAAACAAGAGTGAAAACCTGTTTACCGGGACAATTAATGTGGACTCTGCAGATACAGATGGACTGAAAGTATGAGGCTAAATAAGAAAAGTGTGGCTTTTAAACTGGACACAGACACTGCAATGCACAAAGTTAAAAACATTCAGTTCACAGGATGTTGCAGGCAGTGTGATAAAAGCAAACTGCCTTTTCCATTCCAGTTTTTTAGGAGCTAATCATTCATATGCATGAGCGGTTTGGGATTCAGTATCTTGCGGACACTTCAACAACCTGCCGGCCCGGAGAAGCCTTGGATCGAATCGTAGATCATCTGATTAGTGGATGACCCGCTCTACCTCCTCCTGAGCCATAGCCGCCCCAACACATGTGAGTACAAGGAGCAAAAGCACAAAAGCAGGATGGAAAAAAACGCTGATGTTGAAAAGGGCATTCTTAAAGACTGTGATCTTTTCAATGGGCTGAGCTCCCAACCTGGTTAGCAGCATATACAGTATTCCAGCAGCACTCAGGACTGAGTACAATAGGAAGAGTGTGGTGACTGAATACTAGAATACTTAGAAAATGGAAGGACTATCAAGCTAATTAGGATAAAACTTGACCATCGGAATACCGCCGTGGGAACTTACAGTGCTTGTCCTTTTCGATTTACAGATAAATGAAGGTCTAGATGTTGCAAACCTCATTGATGACTTGCTTTTTGGAGAGCGAGCATATCCTCGGGCTGTGCAAGGGAGTATAACCTGAAACTAAACAACAAGTGCAAAATCAGGACAACGGAAATCAAATACATTGGACACACTCAGTGTCAATGGGCAGAGACCAGATGAGCAAAAAGTGAGAGGAATGACTCGGCTAACATCACCACAGGAAGTCCATACTTAACCTGTCAGATTCGAGAGCTACTGGGAGGAAGGAAAAGGCGAATTTTGAATGGCCTAAGCAGCTGGTCACCAACACCCACTATCAGCCTGGCAGGGAACCTCATATTGCAGAACTCTAGAGCAGAAAGAAGATCTGGATTACCTTCACTTCACCTGTCCAGTTTAGACAAAAGACTGCACAATTTGAAGAACAACAACAGCGGTGGACCCTGAAATCCAGCGAGTGAATGTTGAAACGAGAGAAGTGCAGAAGTACCAAAGAAAAAATCAGTTGTATTGGATGTTTCATGGATGAAATCACATCTGGGCTGATGTTCAAAGCAGCAAAGCTCATTGTTCCACATGATCTGAGAGAAGAAATGCTTAACAAAATCCATGAGCCACACTTAGGAGTTAAAGAAGTATAAAGAAAGAGCCTAAAGCATTTTTAATTGGCCAAACATGTCTCCAAGTACGACGGACGCCGGGTCTCAGTGTGAGATTTGTAACATGCGGGCGGCAATCCTAGAGATTTGTTATTCTCCTGCTCGATACCAGAAAGACCATGGGAGTAAGCAGGCACTGATGTCTTTCACTATAAAGGATCGGAGTTTCTGCCATGCATGAACTACTACTTCAAAGTTCCCAGGGATCAATAAGTTGCGGGACACCACCAGCCGCTCCGTGAGTATTGCAATGAAATCGATGTTTGCAAGGCACGGCATCCCTGATGTTATCATGTTGGGAATCGAGGCACAGCAGAAAGAACCGTGCAAAAAATCTCTTTTAAAGTAGTTTGTAATGATGGCAACCTCGACTGTATCACCAGCACGGTTGCTAATGGGATGTGGACTGAAAGGAAAACCGACAACCTCTTCCTGAGGGAATTATCCACGTACACAGGCAGCTGAGACACAATCAGAAGACACAAAAACTTTACCATGGCAACCTAACTGGTCTGATCTGATATGTGGGGAGAAAAAAGCTAAGGATACAAAAAGCTATGGTCCTGCACAAACACGAGCAACTGTGATCTTTTGTGTCCGCACACCAGATGTGAGACTGTTCAGGAGGAACGGAAAGTATCTACGGAAAAAAAACAGATGAGAAAAGCTTTCCATCTACAAATGAACACGGGACATCGGCGTGGAAATATTGACTCAGGAATGAGAAAGTCCGCAACTCACATCCATCTGAACGCATGCTAAAATGACACACCTCATGAAAGATCTGAATCACGCTTCATCAAAACAAGCCTCCTATTAGACGGAGAGAGTGAGAGGGAGTGTATATTTATACGACCTGCCTGGAAAATGACGTGCTTTCATTTTAAGAAGTTCAAGAGGTTTTAGATTTAAATTATGCTTATTTTAAGATACCCAAGAGCTCACGAGATAAATCTGAAGATCATAAACGAGGCAGCAAGAACGGAAAGAAAATACACATTTTTTTTTAAATCCTGTTTTTGTTTTTGTGAAATACATTCCAATAAATCCGAGATAGGGACATGACTGCTCATACTGTACGTAACCTGTGATGTGATGTCGTCGCTTATGGTGTGCCGTTTGTAAAGCGTCTCGCTCTGAAAATAACAGCAACATTTTGTCACATTTAGCTAAAAACAATGTTTAAAAAAACTGGTTTGAATTTTTGAGAGTCACTTTTTTGCACATTTAGAACAATATTTGTGAACTTTTAATTATTATTTTAAATATTTAAATTCAAATGTTAAATGTAAAATCTAAATGTTAAATCTAAATCTAAATGTTGGAGCTAAAGGTAAATATATATCTAAATGTTAAACATAAATCTAAATCTGAATGTTGAAGCTAAATGTTTCGGGTGAAACTAAATATTTAGCTAAAATGCAAATTTAAATTCCAGTAACCGGAAGTGCCAAAATAAAAGCTCGAGGAGGTCAGAGCATTTAGATTTACATTTAACATTTAGATTTAGGTTTATATTTAACATTTATATTTATATTTAACATTTAGATTTTACATTTAACATTTGGATTTAGGTTTATATTTAACATTTATATTTATATTTATATTTAACATTTAGATTTTACATTTAACATTTAGATTTAGGTTTATATTTAACATTTATATTTATATTTAACATTTAGATTTAGGTTTATATTTAACATTTATATTTATATTTAACATTTAGATTTAGGTTTATATTTAACATTTATATTTATATTTAACATTTAGATTTTACATTTAACATTTGGATTTAGTCGCTTGGCTAAAAAGGTGGCACCAAACCAAAAAGATTTAGGACCAGAGCTTCAATACGAAACACCATCATTCAGTGCAACGTTAGACACACTGATTTACTGCACTCACGTTTAAGATGGAAGTGGAATATCTGTGCTTTGTGGTGAGAATCACAGTTTGTGTACGACCCATTCCTGGCTTGATGTGTGACAGCAGTGAGAGTGCTTACTGGAAGGGGGGAGACTTGATAATGGGGTGCCAAAACAACAACGTGGCCCCAAATGTCAACAACACCAAATAACTCACTGTTGACACCGGGGAGAAAGAGAGAGAGAGAGCCGCACTCCCATTACCAAGACTGGTGCAGCAATCAAGGCGGTGAACGGCTTAAAGAGCCCCTACAGGGTGGGATTTCACAGCAGCCTTTTTTTTTTTTCTTTGCTATTTTTCAAACAATACAGCTGTCAAACAGGCTGG
Source organism: Collichthys lucidus (assembly GCA_004119915.2). Lineage (NCBI taxonomy): Eukaryota > Metazoa > Chordata > Actinopteri > Sciaenidae > Collichthys > Collichthys lucidus. Next base: position 5,998,463 of record CM014086.1, read on the forward strand.
ATGAAGACTTAGTAGATCACACAGAGAGGGCAGCAATATGTTCCACATGCAGCTCTAATCCATTACCGCCACTGGAAGAAACACCAAGAGTCATCTGATCACAAATGGAGCTGATTATTTGTGGGATCACTCCGACCATGTTAAGTGGGGGGGAAGAAAAAAGGCATTTTGATTTGGAAGCGTTTTGGACGCTATAACATCTTAACACATTTTGAAAAACAATAGCCGGAGATAAGCCTAATGAAGTCGCGGTTTGAGAACCGAAAGAAATTGCTTTTTCCTCGCTCGCACTTCTGAGGCGACGAAAACCCCCAAACGTGAGTGAAAACGAGAAAATGTCACCTGCGAGTTTGTGCGAGAGCGGTTAAGGTTTAGTCACGTGTTCCTGGTTTGCACTCAACCCGTTATGACTCAAGCTTTCTTTTGAAAAGAGCAGGACCACGAGGCAGATCACAGACCTGTCAGAACTTTGCAGTTAATTAGCGGCTCCCATCTTACGTCTGGAGTGGACATTACTCCACCTACTTGTTGCTAAGGCAACACATTAATTGGGTCAGTAAAGGAGTGCAGGGTGCCACGGCGAACGGTTTCATGTCCATCAGAGATCAAACTTTCTCAGAATAGATCCGTCCGCACAGCTGGGAACACACATCCACCTCTGCACAGGGCCAGCCCGATAACGGATTGTAACTGTGTCACTGACATACGCTCTGTGTCCACTTCACAAAGCAACAGCATGATAAGTGATGACTTTTTTATTGAAAGGGCTTGTTTAATTTAGTGGCAGACAAGTAAACATTAAACCAGAGTGGTATTAGACGCACACACACGCGTGCACACGTTGCTCGATACATATTAATGCGCTCCACCCTTAGCACGATCGGCAGCCCGGCTGCATTAATATTCCCTCTGATTTCCATGAGCACGGGCATTAAAACACTGCCATTAACATCATTACCGCCGTGGAAATATATCAACAAGTCATGTTGAATTAGTGTTAATGTGCCCACTGACAGGGCGTGCGCTCCCCTCCCGCCCCGGCTGAAATGCCAGCATGCTGTTTTCTGCTCGGCCTGGCGGGAGGCTTGTGCTCGGGCTGCCCACCCGTGACCCTCAAACACTTTGCCGTTGTCAGGGAAATGGATCTGCCTTTCTGGTGCACTGTTATTTTTTTTTTTTTTTATTGGATTAATTGGAGTAATAGGAGGTTGTCTTAGCCTCACTGCCATGCTTTTTATCTCTGGCTAATTGCTCTCTTTCCCTCTCTTAGTCGCTCTACCTCCAGACGTCTCTCTTCAACTCCCTCTCTCGCAACCTTTTACACAAATGATCTCCAGTCTCTTTGTCTTCCCCCGTTATGTTCTTCTCTTAATTCTTGTCTGCCCACTGTTTGCTCCCTCATTTTGTGTTTTTTTTTTACAGAAGAGGCGCTTAACTCACATTCAAGGGTTGTGGCACAGTGAGCTTACAGAGAGAGGTGTAGTTAATGTATTCCAGGATGACACGTGGACATGCAGGATGAGAAAGTGTCACACACACACACACCGCCACATACTGTGCAGCACACATATACAAGATGGACTTGTGCAGGAGCCAAAACAATACACACCCATATGTTGGGAAGAAACCTGTTGCCATGGTGAACGCATGGATGTGTGAATCAGTGTGTGACAGTGGCATTTTCTTGTCACTGGTTGCTGGTTTGCATGCACAGAGGGGCCAGCTGTTGGCCATATTGTTGTTATGGTTTTATTACACGATCGTTCGATATCCAGTGTTGTGCTCGGTATTTGTTAGGATGATCTGCATTGCCAAGGCACTGTACTCGGAAAAAAAAAGAGAAGAAATGTGCTAATGACTTTTTTTGGAGGCAAGCTGAGACCGTTCTGATGATTATAAACAGAACTGACTCAAATTGTTTTGAAATTCTGAGGCAGAAATATCCGAAGATTGCTTGTTCCTGCTGAAAAATACTTACATTTCTGGGAAATGTGCTTGCTTGCTGAGAGCACCATTAAAAGAAAAAAAGAAAAATCAGTACAACCTTCATGTTTGTCCGTTATGATTTGACGGCGTTGCCAACATCTGGTCAGCTTAGTGTGAGATTAAAGGCTGGAAAGAGCTCGGTCTTATTATAAAACCAGCATCCACTCGTTGCCACGCTATATTTACACATTTTATTGTTTTAATCAGTACAAAAGCAGAAAAGGAAATCACAGTTTGTAGTTAGAGGAGCTAATTGGCTGCTATAGCTTCGTGAGAACGGTATTTGGTATTGATCTTCTCACCTAAGTCCTGGCAAATAAAGACGGTTTTCCCCAAAATATTGAACTGCTGCTGTGAGTACGAGGATTTCTCTTTCTTTCTTTGCCACATAGGAGAGTTCATAGCCAAAAAAAAGACAATTTAAAGATGCCACCAGAGACTTCATGACCTATTAAACAGTAGAGCAAGCGAATAATGAATACTCTTATCCCTCTGCTTCCGTCTGAATAGACAAGAAAAACAATAAGAAAAAGCTTGTAACTTTACTACATTGTGACCAATACGTGGCTTTACGAGCACGGAGCCTTATCATTAACCAGATTACTCAGCTAAGCAGGTTAATGGCACTTTTTCTTTGTGTGTAGCCACTGGCAGCAAGAGGGCAAAGTCCACACAGGAGCAGGTGAAACTGTGCACGTGTCGTACAACTTACAGGAAAACATTATGGGAATAATAAAAACTCAAATCAGGTGATTGAACTCGCACCATCCCTTCCCTTGCCACTTGGCTCCATGTGTCTGGAAATGGGAGGAGTGTGTGTGTGTGTATGTGTGTGTGTGTGTGTGTGTGTGGGTGTTTTATGACTTTAAAGTACAAATAGGGCTTTCTTTGTCCCCCTCACACACATACACTCACTCACTTTCCACAGTGTGTGGGACAGATTTATGTCCTGAGTATCAGACACTTGCTGATGGTTAAAAATGAGTTATGCTGAATGAGTTATAAGATGCTTTCTGGCCAGGCGGGGGGAGGGGGGTCTATAAATCCCGGACTAGGCCATGTCACAGTGCCCAGCCAAGGCTGCTCTTACTTATTAACAGCAATTTACCCACCTTGTGTTTGATGCAGTGCGGCTCTGGCTGGCCAGTCCACTCACTGCAGGCCGCTCCCCTCTGTACTCCACTCAAGGTTCAATCCCCCATTTTCAGGAGGCTGCAGCCGGGGGTTGAAGGCTACACTGACACCTTCTGGTCACCGGTGGTACTTCCCCTTCTCTGCCCCCTCCCATTAACCCATGCAGTGATCCTCACAACTGGAGTGATGATAAAAATGTTACACAGCTAAAGGCACACACCGCCACTGCCTGCATTCATATGGTGATTTGACCATTAGCCTATGACTTTGGACAAATGGTAGCCCATTATTAAGGTGTGATGGGGGAGGGCTAAGCCTTTAAAAGTGGCTTATAATCTCCCCTAAGACATTAAATCATGTCCTACTTCTTCTGAATCTGTTTTTCTGAAAAGCATCATTGCCTTTCATGAATTAAACGGCAGTCTACAGAGTGGACTCTGGTCATAATTAGTCATGTTCACGCTCACTGTTTAATTTATTTTATATTTAAAACAAGAACTGTGTAATCACTCACTATATAAATGTGGAGAATTGTGTCGCTTTCCCGTACCCTGACTTTCCCTCTTCTTGTACCCCCTCTCTTCGCATCACCAACACCAGTAGGTATATTAAAATTGATGGCTGAGAAGCTGCGATATTAATGCATATCTTGAAAGTGTGTGTGTGTGTGTGTGTATGAGTGTGTGTGTGTGTGTGTGTGCCTGTTTGATTCCCTAACTTGTAATGTAAGTACCCAGGTAGTTCAGAGCTATTTCCCCCCTGGGGCCTCTTCATCACTAAAATGTCTTTTGCACTCCCCCATCATCTCTCCGAGCACTCATTTTCACACACACACACACACACACACACACACACACACACACACACACACACACACACACACACACACACACACACACACACACACACACACACACTCCCTCCCACCAGGTAAATTAAAGCTATTGGCTCTGAGGCAAAATAGTAATATCAACATGTCATCATGGGTGTTTTTAATAATATCAGCAGGATTATATTGACAGAGAGGATTAAATTGTTTTACACGGAAGATTAAAAAATCCTCGGAGGGGACGTGGCATTACAAAATGCTATTAACACTTAATGCAATCCCATCTCCCTCTTAGCGCACACCACTGTCTCCTCGGTGCGCATCAATAAAGTGTAATGGTCAGCGGTCGGAGGAATCCGCTATCGCCACCATTTGAATGAGATACCACTTAATAAACATGCACTATTGATCTTTTCATTGGGCCATGGCGAGAAACACTTGTGGTTGTAGGAATATGAGCACAGGTCCAGGCTCTAATGCGTGCATGCAGATTGCACAGAGTGCTGTTTATTGTATTGCATTGACTATATCTTATTGATTTGTTCAGAACTGCAGTGTAGTCAATTTCTTTGTTGCTTCTCTGCAGAATATTAATTTAATAGGTGGTTTATTTAAATTTGTTTCTTAAAAAAGAGTTTAAAAAATACATATTTGGCTGAATATGATCAAATCCCACATGTAAAGAGGAGTTTAATGTATTTCCATGAAGCACTGAGCTTTGCTACATCTTCTGCAGATGCAGATTTTGCAGTTTGAGCTTTACAGAGACATAAAAAGATACTGACATGCAATTAATTTCCACGCAATTGTTACAGTAAGGAAGCTGTCTTATCAGTTCAGCCGCCCAGCATTGGGTGCACTGGCTCCGTGTGATCAGAATGCAGAGCCGAGGCTGCCGGTGCCTTTATGAAATATTAACACAAGGTGGTGCTCTTGTCCTCTGGAAGAGCTCCGTGTCAACCTGATGATGCTGGTGTTGTATGTATGAATGAATGGTCGAGCAGAATGGTGAACATTAAATGTCTTTTTTGATTTTCTGTGAATGTTCAGCTGCCGGTGAAAATATTAAACTTTGACAACCATGATGAGTGGCCAAGTTCCAGGGTGAAATTCAAGTTGACAACTTTACTAACAGCCCAACATCTCTAAAGGTCAACAACACCAGACACAGCAGCCAGCTAGTATCACTAGTCCAGCACCTCCTCTTCTTTTCTCAGCTCTGCCATTGTCCTCTAAGGTGTCCTCGCCTCTGCCAGTAACTATTTGTGTCCATAGTTCTGGGAATGACACTCGTGCCAGTTTGACTTTGTGCCGTAAAGCATTACGCCGCCACGAGTCAGGGTTGCATCAAAAATGATGGTGAAGCTGCTTATTTCAAGGTTACATATTGTTGCTTTAAGGCAAAACATATAACTGCAGTGTTGACATCTTCAGCTCGAGCTGGTGTGTCTGTCTCTACTATCACTATCACTATCTATCTATCTATATATATATATATACGATATACCTCCAGTGATAAGTGAGGTGTAACATTCTCCTGAGTGCATGGCACTGTACTGCAACTGAACAACTGTAAGAAGACTTGATTTCAAATCAATGGATGATTAAAATAAGCAGCAAACAAATCAAATCTCTGGAGAGGGAAAACAATTATATGGTATTTGTTAATTACGAAATTTGATGATTGGACAATGGCATCTCCTTGACGACGTAAGCGAACTCTGATTGGTGTGTGCGAGCAGGCGTCATCACATTTTCCCGGTCCTCTTCAAACCTTAAGAAGCTGATTGATAAAATATTTTTTAAGGCCTTTAATACATCTAATTATCATGCCATTGCAAATATTGATTATCATGTGGTAACTTGTGATGCTTTAAGGCAAATAAATAATCCGGATTTTTCTTCTGGTTTCGACTTTGACGTCATTGTGTTAGATTTAAGTCATGCCAATAAAGTAACTGAATACAAACTCGGTGATTATGGCAGATAAACAACAAAGCCCCAAGAAGAAAATCACGGAACGCTGCGATAATCCCGGCTAAACAATACAGCGCCAATATTGCGTGAAGAGAAACAAAGCTCCTGTTCTCTCTTCCATTAGGCGGGCAGGGCTCAATATTAGGACACAGTGCGTGAGCCGTCTCAGTCGGCGCAGCCCTCGTTAAATTGTTTAGAAAATTGCACAGGGCCGTTTTAATGTGATTAAGACGCAAATTGAGCACGCTACCCACCTCCTCTCCTCATGGCTCCTCTGTCTCTGGTCGATGCAAATGTCAGGCATGTGTAGTTGAAGAGCAGAGACACACAGAGAGAGAGAGGAGATGTGGATGCTGTGCAGACATCCTCTGCATCCTTGACCCAGTCAGGTTGGGGAACTCGAGATGCATTAGCAGCAGCATCCGATCTGCAGAGAACGGTCATGTTAGGTGTGTTACTCACTAAAGGTGTGATGAGGAGATGTGTTGTCAAGTGGCTAGGGTGTGTCTGTGTGTGTGTTTTTGTTTTTAGGGAGGGCGTGCAAAGCTGGAGCAATCCTATAATTGTGTGTTATGCAAAGACACACACACACACACACACACACACACACCACCCGCCTCCACTCCCCTCCACTCGCCTCTCTTTTTCCTTTCTGCGGCCCTCTGTGGTCTCCTGGCCGTCCCCAAGTCATTTCAATCTAAATGCAAATTTCATCAACCTCCCACTAAAAAGACTGATATTAGTATCAAAGCCAATGTGTTACGGCTGTGTCGCGTGGACGTGTCACTCCCAATACCATCTCCAGTGAGGAAACCTGCCAATCTCGGTCCACTACCGAGAATGGATCTCAGCTTTCTTCCTCTCTTTTTGCTCTTTCTCTCCGTTTATCTCTCTCTCTCTCTACCCCCTCCCTCATCTCTCTCTCTCCCTGGCTAACATCTTCCCTTTCTGGCCACTTTGATCCCTCTGTTTTCCCTTAACTCCGCCCTCCCTCATATTTGGCCTCGTCTAACCTTTCGTCGAGAAGCCCTCCAAATAGAACATCATTAGTCCTCCATATGTTGCGTTTCGCCTCCCCGAGCCCTCTTGCCCCCTGCTCCGCACTAAGCAAGCTCACTGGGACTCTGCACATTGGTTGCAGACCAACGGAGAAAACACAGCAGAAATTCCACTCGGCATCCTCTCTGCAGTCACACATCTCTCTCTCTCTCCCTCTGACTCCTTCCATTTCTCTTCCCCACTTCCCTCCCATCCATCCTCCATTTTACTCGCCTCCCTGTCCTCTCTTCTGTGTTTTGCAGTCAGGTGAAGTGAGGTTGAGGGATGGGTGGAGAGGAGGTTCTATGGAGCAAGGGAGAGGATGGGCACACGGAGAGAGCGAGGAGGTGGGGAGGCAGAGAGAGGGAGGAGGAGGAGGAAGAAGAGCACCCCGGGGGAGGCTGCGCTCCAGGGGTTGTTAACATGCAGGTTGCATATTTCTGAATTGCAGAGCAGCCTTATCTCGCCGTGCTGGGTCACTGAAGCACTTCCTCTCTCACTGTGTGCGTGCCTCTGTGTGTGTGTGTGTGTGTGCACTGTTTGTGTATTCCTGTGCATGTGTGCTCCTGCATGCATGTCTGCATTTTAGACTATGCGTGTGTTTGTGTGCATGCACGTGCCTGCATGTAAATATGTGCACATGTGTATGCAACCGTGCTGGGAACAGCAGGAAATGTGAGGCTCTCTGATGGGGAGGGATTCTCTCTCTCTCTCTCTCTCTTTCTCTCTCTCTCTCTCTTTCTCGCACTGCAGCAAGAAACACTCATCAAACTGCAACACGCATCTCGCAGAAGCCCTCAGATACAGCAGCAACAGCAGCAGCAGCAGCAGCAGAGCCTGGGCCTCCTGTTAACACACAGACATGACACAGCGACAGCCAACAGCTTAACACTCTGCTCCCCAGCTGGCTCTGCTCTCAGGTGGGCCACTAAGGTCTGCCAGATAAAAGCTTGCACTGCAGGGTATTAGGCGTTCTAGCCAGGGGGGGTGACTCTATGTGTCGCCGCTGGCCCCCCTTTAATATCTGGTGTCCCTGCCTGCCTGCCTGCCTAGTGTGAGTTAAGGATTCTGGCCTATGTGTGTCCTTGGGAGGTCAGGCTCTGCTTAAGGTTGCGTTGCATGCCCCGGGGCCCGATACATCTGCAACATGTACGGCTCTCTAAATGAGCCTCCCCTTCCTTAACATCTTTGTCACGATCCCCCTCTCCATTTGTCACAGCGTGGCAGCAACATTATTGTCATACACGTCGCCGTCGTCATTATCCAATAACGCAGTGTCGCGCAGAGGTCAGAGTTTAGGCTGCGAGAGTTGTGTGTGTGTGTCACGTAATTGTACGGCGAGAGATTGCGTGACTTCTCCTGAATGTACAATTAGTTCTGTTTCTGTTTTGACCTTAATAAAGCGTGCTTTTAGTGCAAAAGAGACACGGTGCTATGCACGCAATAAAGCCTTTATCATCGCAGGTTGCAGATGTCCGAGCCTTCCCGGATTGTTTTCAAATCAATCATTTTCAATCAAAGCCTCAACTTTTATGCAGTTTTTTTTCTTCCTTTCTCAAAGGTCCAGTGTGTAAGATCGAGCAGGGTTAAAGAATACAGCAGAAATAGAATAGAATATGTTTTATAATAAGTATATAATAAAAATCAATACATTTCTGTCACCTTAGAATTAGACTTTTATTTCCACAGACGCCACGGATCTTCTTCTACAGAAGAACTAAACACCAGAGTTTCTTCTTCACGCTATGAGGTCGCTAAATCCAACACACTGAGCCTTCAAGAGAGTACTCCACTCTTCGCCTACATTACCAACAATGCAGTTCATCTGTTGACAGTTCGGGTAGAGATTCTTGTGTGTTGTGCTAGTAGCCTTGAGCTGATGATGAGCCAGATGAGGAGCGACCTACAGCTCCCCAGATGCAGCAGAGCAACATTGAATCAACGTTGAATCAACATTGAATCAACGTTGCCTAAATGATGATTCTGATGGAATTTCAACATTGAATCAATGTCGCCATGCTGCATCCGGGTCACTTCTTTTTCACTTCACACCCGCAGAAAAGTCCCAACTTCAGTCCCAACAAATACTGACTCAAATGACGTCACTTGAGTCAATGTTTGACTTAGGTGACATCACTTGAGTCAGTTTATTAGATTATTATTGTTATTATTATTAGTCCCTTACACATATGATACTCCCCTGCACCTGTACATGGACTTTGATGTATAAACTTTTAACCTGTTTGTCATCGTCTGACTGCTCACATGTATCTAGTGACCCTCTGGAGCAGGGGTGTCAAACTGTTCCACAAAGGGCTGGTGTGGCTGCAGGTTTTAGTTCCAACCAACCAAGAGCGCACAGTTTGACCAATCAACTCTCTGAAGACTGAGATCAGTTGATTAAATGAGTCAAGTCTGGTGTGCTGCTGTTTGGTTGGAAGGAAAACCTGCAGCCACACCGGCCCTTTGTGGACCAGTTTGACACCCCTGCTCTGGAGGGTCCTAACCCTCGTGTTGCGAATCAATGCCACACACAATAGAAACATAACGTTTCTCTGTGAAGATCCACACGACAGAACATAAAGCGTATTTCCATCCTGCATCATTCTTTTCTGTCTGAAATGTGTCACTCATTCATGTTTGTGTGTCGCGGCTGAATATGTGTGTTACAGCGTTTGATGTATTAGCGTGAGAGACCGGATCAGGAGGAATGATGTGACCCGTCCCCGGGGTCTCTCTTCATGACTGAGTGGACTTGCACTTTGCAGATTCAGGTTCAAAACCGCTGCTTATAATAGACACACTTTAGATCTTGGCAACAGACGTTGCTCTTGCCTTCGATGAAGCTTAAGGTTGAATGGAGGGTGTACTTAGTACTAGAATATAACATGTCTGTGCTAGACTACAACATGGGTCCTGGGTCCTTGAGGAGCACTCTGCCAGAGCAGAGCTCTCTGCTTCTGCCTCAGCTGGCTCCATTGTTGATCTGATATATTTGCCACATCCAGACCAGTGTATTTTTCTCAGAGGAGTCCTTTTCAGCTTCTGATATGGCTTAGCTTAAATCCCCTGGCCTAGTGATGACGCACCAATGCAAATGGGCTGGTTAGAGATGGGTTCAGGGTTTAGTAAGCAAGGGGAAATTATTCTACCCTGGGTCGTATCCTTAATGATCCTGGCGAATCAAAACGTCTGTATCTAAATCAAAAGCTTGAAATGATTGGATTTGGACTTCCTGTATGAGTGTCCATATGTTAGATGTCTTCTTTCCTCCCTGGCCAAGCAGACACTAAATATATTTCCCCTCTTTTATAGTGTTGCACATTCTCTTCTGCCTCTTACTCTCTCTTTATCGCCTTACTTTGAATGATGTGTTTTTATTGGTTTGCTGCATCTTATCTCTTCTGCATGGCCGGCTCATTTTCCCTCGACTGACCTGTGAGCGTGAGTCAGGGCTCCTGCGGTGAAACGGGAGACCTTGCAGGGGTGCAATGTCTGTGTGCGAACCAGATAGTGGACGCTGAGGCCCCCCTCGGGTGATGTCTGAGCACAGGATGGAAGGTGAGGGGCCAAGGAGAGGTGGGTGGGGGGGCGGTGGTAACTGCATGGTTGATTCAGTGACTGACAAGCTGGCCGGCTGATTGACAAGCTAACAGGCAGGACAAGAAGAGTTTGGTTTCACAGCTCTACGCTACTGCCAGGAGGCATCGATGCGGCTCCACCAAAGGCCTGGATGAGTAATAAGTCATGTAGTGCTGGCTGCCATTGCACCCCCCTTTTCCCCTCATGGCACCTTCACTTAGGGGATGTACAGAGGATGGAGGGAAGAGAGAAAAGGCAGATCAAGGAGAAGTAGGGAGCATCTCAGCTACAGAAATGGATTTGTGTACATGCGTGTTTCCCTTCAGGAATGTGTGCGCATGTGCTGTTGAGGCATCGGAGGAAGAGCTCCCTGCAGGAAGATGTCCAATCCAGTCAAGCCAGGCCACTGATCCCAGGCCGCTGACTCTGCTCCCAGGCCCTGCCAGGTCCAGCTCTCCCTCCCTTCGAGTTTCTTACCCCCCCCTTCCCCTGCCTCTAACTCTGCCACGGAGCTGACAGCTCGGCCCTAACAGCAACGCTAACCACATTACCTGAACTCACCACAGTCATTATCCAGCACTGGACCCACTGGAGCTTGAAAGTCATTCCAACTTCTTTTGCTGGTAGAGGTTAATAGGTGTGTGGATGTGAGACGACATCCCGAAGGCTACACGGACGTCCGGCAAAATCCCTGAAAATTCAATTCTTTCCCGGGAATAGCTTGGAAGGGACGGACAGATGCCAGAGGGTGTTTTGTTTTTTTCCGTCCTTCCTTCCTTTTCTTTTTTTATTCCCTTTTTCATTCAATTCACACTTTCTGGCTTGCATGTCAGATTTGATGACAAGAGACAGCCACAAGTGTCCGGAACATTTCTGTGCATCTCCACTCCTGGAGGAGACGATTCTTCATGGACTAAACCTGAAATGCTCTTGAACAGCTTTTTCCCTCCATTTGGAAATCGATAATCGACTCCATATATCTAATTTCATCATAAATCTACACTTGTATAACAGATACAGATTTATTTTAAGTATATTGAATACAGTTATTAATAAAGTAGTGATTTTATGCAAAACAATCGATGTAGTGCTTCTTGTCAGGGTTGAAAAGTCTCCTAAACTGACTATAATGAGACACATGAAACACTAATACATTTTATGTTGGCAGCTGCATGACACCGGGCACACCACCACATGTGATACAGCATCCATGCACATATATGGGCAAATAAAACGACATTTCGTTTGAGTTTTTATGCAGTTTCAGTTATGGCGGAATCTCCATCCATATATTGGCATAGGACGACACGACTGGCAGGTATCCAGTATATAATAAAAATATATCAGTATAGGTCTGATAAATTGGCAAAGCAATATGTTGGTTGAACCCCATTAGCAAGCTGATGAATGCAGTTTGAACTCCGGTTGACCTCACACAGTCTGTATATAAAACCAAACCAGGCAGTTCAGCAAAAAAAAATCTTTCTTACCGTCCGAAATAAGGATCTAATTTCAATGATTGGCTAATAAAAAGACATTAAAGATTTATTTATGACAATTTTACCCGTATGGCTGAATAAAGAAACCCCAGAAGAGGTTCTGCCATTGCACAAACAAAACGACACCGGCTGCGTATCAGCCGTGCTGCTGCCGCCTTACATAAAGTTTCATTCTATACGCTGCCCAATTTGCTCGAGATTGCCTGTAGCTGTCAGGCGATATGTGTTCGGGACGCGGCCGCAGACGTGATGTGCAAAGCCGTGCTATGCAGCCACAGAGAGTATGGCCGCTTACACAAACATTACATCAGACATGTCACTACGGATAGGCAGAGAGATGGATAGACGTGTTACCTTCACTCCACTACAAGTGCAGCTGAGACAAAATGAAGGCCAGGCTTGCCAGGAACGCTGCACAAAATGAGACTCTTTCTCTTTTTCCTTTTTTAAAACCAATACTGTAAGCGGCCTCAGTTAAATATATAAAAGAGGTGTCACATTGCAGATACACATGCAGGAATTCAAAGGTGGAAATGTGGAAATTTTCCACATCTGTAATTTAGCGGAGCTCCTTTCCCTGAACTTCCAAAAGTCCGAGCTGACTGATAATCACCGGCAGGAATCCGGGAGTGCTGAGCCCATTAACAAGAGGATTTTTTTTTTTTTTTTTTGCTTTAAGGGCAGAAAATCTCTATGTTTAACTCCTTTTGCATTAGGAGCCAATTACACGGCTGAAAAAAATGACCCGGGGTAGTTTGGTGTCCAAGGTTGTTTGTGCTGACATTCTGCTTTTCAAATGCCAGTCTGTTAATTATGCAAATGGACTACAAGGCCTGTGTATAAACATATACGTAGGCCCCCCTTCATGTGTGCATAGCCTCATATATCCTGAAATTTATTAGAGACAGCCAGCCCTTGTTTCAATAATACTATATATAAAGAAAAATTGAAATATGAAATGACCCCTCCGGCTGCAGCGAGCCTCCCTCTCCAGTATCCCTCTTAGACTCTCAGGCCCTCACTCTCCTCCTCCCCTGTCCTCTTTTTTCCTTGTGGTGCAGCTCTTTGCGCAGCGATGCTATGCGACACTGGCCAGCTTTAGAGGAAGGCGAGTCCACATTGCATTACTTCTGAGCGGAGAGAGAAATCCAGTATCAGATGTAATGGGTTTGATTCCAAAGCCCCGGGGCGATGTTCTGCGCTGCTGTAATGGTGGTGGGAGTCGGCAGAGATCATGCACTCATCAGAATGCTCACACACACACACACACACACACACGTGCACAAACACACACACACACACTCCCTTCCTTCTCATGTCTCCTCTCTCATTCTTTCCCTTCTTGTCTCCACTCTCTTCATCTCCATCCCTACATTTCTCTCTCTCCCTCCTTGGATGACCAGAGGTGTACTCCACCCCCCATCGCCTCCGACTCTTCCCAGCCTCCTCGCCATGTTGTCGCCTAATTACTGTCTCTAAACAAGGGGCTTTGTCCCCAGCAGTCCTGAATTAAGTGTCTGCTGCTCATTCGCAGATGGATAATTGTTTTTTTTTCTCTCTCTCTCTCTTCCTCGCTGACTTCTCCTCTTCAGCTGAGGCCAGATTTACTCAGGTATTCAGGAGAAGGCATGGGATAATGCAGAATAAGCCCCAGGGTAAGTTTCGTTTTTTGTTTTGTTTTTTTTCCTCACCCCTCCCCTTTCCTTATTTTAATTAAAGAGCAGCCTGCCATCATGAGCAGGGCACGTCTCCAAGACAACATATGATTGGTTAAAGGACTAACAAGTCTAATTGTTTGCTCCAATCACTGCCATCCGAAAGCCACGCACTTTGTTTGACTAATCAAACACACTGTGAATGAACTATCTGACCCATATAAAATCACGAGGTACAAAGCTGGAACAGTAAAGAGATGTGTAACTTAGTGGAACTCTGTAAAACATGCAGCTGCATGCTTTATCATGCATTTAACAGCTTTAGCCTCTGTGTTTTCTTTTTAGGAACGGGGGGCAGGCTTGTGCTCATCGGGGTGGAAGTAAAGCTTTATGGCTCTTTGGCGACCATGTCCTGCATGCTTTATGACAATGGATGGACGTGAACCTTTTTTTTTTCCCAGCGAGGCCGGAGACATTAAGGGAGAGTCATGACAGAGATCTGCATCCAGAAATATCTTCTGTTGTTGAATAAGTTATGGTCCATGTAGTGTGCTTGGTCTGCTTTCCATATAGGTTTAAGGGGAAGATTCCCTCTAAAAACAGGGCTCAGCACTAACACCCAGAGCAAGCTGCTGTCCTCTGCCACCACCACCGCCCCCTCCTCTCTTGCATCTGGAGTCTTGGGGGAAAACGAGGGGCTTTCCTGGGCTCACCACGAAGACGGTGAAAGCAGACGTTTACAGCTCCCTCCGTCTGCTGGGGCTCCCCTTATTATTGTGATGGATGGTGAGGGAAAAGGGGAGAGCGATGGCCCTTGCCTCCTCATCACCTATCCATGAACAGCGAGCAGCTCGACCGACAGTGAGGTAATTACCACCGTCATTATAATGCGCACTTGTGCACAAGCACACACACACGCTCTCACACTCCATAAACACAGTCCTCTACACACCAGATGGGGTCCCCAATGTCTCCAGTCCAACGCCTCCCTCCTCCATGCATCTCTGCTCTACTATCTTCTCTCCTCAGCTCTGGCTCGCTGCACCAACAAGGGAATTCCAGACTTCTAGGAAACCTTGCCAGCTTTGGACTATGGAGTGTGTGTGTGTGTGTGTGTGTGTGTGTGTGTGTGTGTGTGTGTGTGTGGGTAGGTGGGGGTCTGTTTGGATTATATGAACAAGTGTTTGTCTATGCATGCATGCGCACATGCTCACATGCATGCACAACACTTCTGTGCATGCTAGTTCTCACCATTAACGAGGCCCGTTCAGCACTGAGCCCTCTCCATCACAGAGAGGCTGACAGACGTGGATGTTGCTGCGATCTCCTCACGTGTTCCAAACCAGCGAATGAGTTTCTTTCCACACACACATGGCAAGTCTGAGTCAACTTAAAGAACAGTGGGTTAAGGTTTATCTGATTTATCTCGTAAAAATAAAAGAAAAATCACGTCGTGGCGACTCCTCGGTGGTTTCTCACCTTGGTGCGTTGATGTAGAAACGTACCGCAGGGTGTGTTAGTACACCGTGACATCACCGCCGGGTATGATTACAGCTGTGGCAATGCCCAACTGTTCCCAGCAATAGGAGGGAGGACAAGATTGACTTTTTTAAGAGAACCACTTTCACTCAGGACGCTCAAGAGATAGTTTAGCATATAACCCTCACAAACACAACACAAATTGTTCTTTCACACTTTTTTCTTTTTTATACGGATTAAATGAACAGACCAAACATGCGACTTGGTTGAGCTTTAAAAGTCAAAGTCAGGCTGCTGTTCAACAGGCTGTAGCTGTTTCCTCCTGTCTTTATGCTAAGCTAAGGTCTCCTAACTAAAACTTCATATTTACCGTGCAGATATAAGAGGGATATAAAGTTTCACTTCGGACGTTACTGTTTGTTCACATTCGTGTTCCTGAAAGTCAGTTCCTAGCGAGTTCTTCCCGATGACATCATGCAGGTCGTGAAAGACTGCAAGTTATGATTGGTCGAGGACCAACATGTATGAGATCATGAAATTTGTTTCAGAAATGTGAATTTCTTTCTTTTTTTAAAGTCAAGTGTAGTTTTTAGCTTCTAAAGCCAGAGAGCCTTCTGTTTGTTGGCTGATTTATGTGTGTTTATATGGAGAGATAATGGTAAAACGTGTGTATGTATGTATGTGTATCCTGCTGTCTTCATTTTGTCTGTTTGTATGCCCAGTACAGGCTCTACAACTCGAGTAATTGCATTATTGCTGTATGTGCATATATACGACGGGGATCCTGTATTTTTATATATGCATCTATGCGAGTTGATTGATACATCTTAAGATCATGTGGTTATTTTCAGTGTTTGCTTGATGTTTGCATCACCTAAACAGACTAATATTGTGTAGTCTGAGTCAGGCATGAGTGTCTATGCATGTGTTTGCTAGTGTGTGTTAATACAGGAGGTATTCGTGTTTAAATGTGACCGGGGCACTTTTATTTTGTTCCGTTTGTGAATGTAAACACGGATAAAACAACGTCTAAGTTCTAATGCGACTGTTTCTATGCGGATAAGATGTGTTACATTAAGAAGGATGATTGATACGTAGCCTGCCCGTAACACGAGTGTTATTAAAGCACAGGTGAAGAGGCATTTGTGCCTCCACAGGCTCAAGTAGGTTAAGTGGTGACAGTTTTTATTAGCTAAGCAGGCTAGACTGTGAATGGTAGCTAATGGGCCTTAAAATTAGAAAATCTGAATCTGTCTGAATTTGTCAGAAATTCATGAAAGGACGAACGACTCTCCGATGTTTATATGACGAGGAGCGGAACAGTGGAGGAACACGAGGAGGAAGATGAGTCCAAATCCACCTCAGGTTAAGACATCAGAGAAGCTTTGAAGGACTCCTTCATGTCCTTGGCCGACACACATCTTTTGGCTAATTGTAACACAATGGAAGTGGGAGTTGGTTACTATATAAAGTGTGGAAAATTGTGTCAGTCCTTTTTGGTTAGGTCATTGGACACAGACATGGCAAAAAAAAAAAAAAAAAGCTGTCAGAAGCGAGCCAGTCAAGCTGGAAAGAGTTGCCCCCATTTCTTACTCACGTACGTGTGTTAATGAATTATGTATATTGATAGATTCCCAGCAGAAGCAGGGGAGGATGGGCATTTCTTTCTCTTCCATGAGAATAAACAAGAGAAATTACACACCATGTGCAGCCAGTCTATGAATAGAAACTGTGCTTTCTCTCTCACTCTCTCTTTCTCTCTCTCTCTTTCTTTTTGCCCCAGGATGTATGATTGCATTTTTTTATATTTTATTTTTTTACAGGTCATACTGTGATCTTCTCTTAAGCCTTTTGCGTTGAGTCGACACATCTCTGGGGTGCTGTGGCTCTTTAGAGGAGGGAGGGGGGGGGTGGAAAAAGCAAAGGGTGCATCTCATGGATGGAGGGGAAGAAATTAATGGGTGTGTTATTAAGATGAGGAGTGAAGTGATGCTGTTATTTCTCAGGTTTATGGGGTTATGGGATCTTTAAAAAAATAATAAAAATAATAATAATAAAATGGCATGGCATGATGAGTGCATGAGACGCACTTGCTAGTCAGTCCCCCCCCTCCTCTAAAAGCCTTCACAGGAAATCAATAGTGGTCTCCATAAGACTTAATCTGGGATCCACACTACTACCGTGGCAGGCGGCCAGCTGAGTGATGTGTGCGGTTTAAACGGCCCCCGCATCCTGCCCGCTTATCTGTAGGTGTCCTGATGATGGTTCTGCTTTCTACTCATCTTGTCTGGCTTCTCTCTTTCTCCCTCTCTCTCTTTTTTCCTCCTGCTTGCATCCTAACCCTCCTCCTCCTCCTCCTCCTCTCCTCCTCCATCTCTCCCTCCTCCTCCTCTCCTCTCTCCCCTCCCCTCCCCTCCACACTAAGTTCGATGCGATCGGCTCTGGGCCCTGCCGTGAGTTCTCGGTGCGGGCGACAGCGCTGCTGAACATGGCGTCAGACGGGATGATTTTAACGAACCACGACCACCAAATCCGGGTCGGAGTCCTCACAGGTAAAAAGGCAAAAAAAAAATTATAACCCGATCGCCTCTTTTTTCTCTTTTTCCTCTTTCCACCTTGCACATGAATCCATCTCTCTGCCGTGCGTCCGCCCGGAGCTTCATACATGTCGGCTGGGTTTTTTTTTTTTTTTGCGTGTCGGTGGTTCCTTCTCTCGGTCTCTCTCTCTGGCTTTTGCAGCCTCTGATTGAAAGCATGTTATATTCATTATTTTATTTCATGCATTCATGTGCATCCGCTGCTGATGCGGTGGAGGCGGTGAAATGAAATGTAGGGCTCTGCATTTGGTTTTTTGAAGCTCGTGTAGATTTTTTTTTTCATCTTGTCGAGCTTGCTGAAGGAGAGGAATAAGAATAAAGGAAGAGGAAGAAGAGGAAGAAGAGCTCAGTTTATGTGTATTGAATAATTCATGTCCCGATCTGCTTGTCAGAGCTGAAAATTACAGCTGACCGTGTGTGTTGTGTCGCTGCTAAAGACGCTCCGGCTATAGATTGCATTATTGACACCCAGCTGACCACAGCGATTTTTTTTTTTTAAGTGTTGCTCACGACAGTTGCTGAAGGTGGATGTGGATATGGTGGATGTGCTGCTGCTGCTGCTGCTGCTGCTGCTGCTGGTGGTGGTGGTGTTTGTGGTGATTAGCGCATCCGTGGCCTTATTAAAAGCGGTGGATGATCTGAGATTAAAAAATAATAATCATAAATAAAAAGTGCGCGTCGAGATGTCGGTTTTATTTTGTGAATGACAGTAGAGCCGTTTTTTTGTTTTTTTACATGACACATGATAATGGCTCCGGCTTGGTTTGGTGGGGCTTGAACACACACACACACACACACACACACACACACACACACACACACACACACACACACACACACACACACACACACACACACACGGGTAAATCCTCCTGACATTCCTCTAAATGCAACGCGATGACGGCGCGTCTCTCACTCACCAATATTGGAAAACGTTATGCGCTTGGATGCAATGTGCGGTGGATGGTGTTAGATCTCTGGTCGTCGCCGGCCTTTATTCTCTCTCTCTCTCTCTCTCTTTCTATATGTGTGTGTGTGTGTGTGTGTGTGTGTGTGTGTGTGTGTGTGTGTGTGTGTGTGTGTGTGATTGCTTTGTCATGTTTCCGATCAAACATTGCGCGTGGCGAATTCAGTTCTTGTCATGATCGCAAAGTAAATGAATGGTTTTTATGGAGGGGATGTGGAGAGGGAAGGATGGGAAGGTGGTGTTGGAGGTGGAGGTGGTGGATGCACGATAAAGGCTGTCCAGAGGAATACCCCCCTCTCTCTCTTTCTCTCTCTCTCTCTCCCCCCTCTCCTTCCCTTCCTCCTCTCTTCCCTCCCTCCTTCCCTCCTTCTTCCTCCTCTCCCTCCTCTCTCTGTCCATCCTGTGTGAGGCTCGGTCGATCAATATTTCATGAAAGCCGTGATCTCACACATACGGTATTCCTCCGTATGGAAATCCAGCTAACGGAGGTTGAGGAGGAGGAGGAGGTGGTTGTGGTAGTGGTAGGCGATGTGTAGCAATGGAGGAATGACTGTGTAGACCCTCTCTTGAAATCTGCCAGGGAAACCCCCTTTTTCTATCACCACCAGCAACACCACAATCACACGTCGTCTCCTTCGTCTCCATCCTCCTCCTCTTCTTCTTCCTCCACCTCCTAGAGCTGGAGGGAGAGATGGAGAGCGCTGTCCGGGGTGCTGAAATCCAGCGTCACTCACAAATCAGTGCGGTACTGACCCTACCACGGTAAATACTGCATCAGATAGATACACCCAGGCATGTAGAGGAGGATAAACCTTATCTCTAGGGGTGGGGGAAAGGTATTAAAGGAGGATTTGTGTGTTTCATATTGTTTATGTAGGTGATGGAGCAGGTCAGAGCGCATCAGAGGGGGTTAATTTCTCCACCACGCAAACTGTATCCCCAGCGTAGTGACAGATTGCCAGTTTGATCTCGCCGTGCAGCGTTGACAATTCCCGCATACATATGTCGGCGTCGAGACGCCAAAGAGAGACACAACCGACAGGCTTATTTGTCTTTTTGATGTATTTGTGTGTGTGTATATAGGAGTAGGAGGGCTTGCACTGTCAGGGAACCAAAGCATCAAGGAACTGGGTGGGTGGGGGGAGTGCGGTGCGCATGGGGGCATTAAATTGCTATGTTTCACCTGATCCGTGGACTTTTTTATGAATCTAGTCGTGGCAGGATTACTCACGGCTACGAAGACCGCTTGTGTGATTATTATTTTTCGTTTCTTTGAGAGGGCGGAAGCTCCAAATATTCAGGTTTGACCGGATTCCATCTCGCCACACCTCAAGTCCTCTACGTCCACGGCATTCGTGCCTGTGTTATGGGGCCTGTGTGAGCGGAATGCTAATGGGAGTCTGGAGCAGTGCTCAATCTCCCTTCCCGTGCGAGGGTCAAAGGTCATTAGTCCACTCCTGCATTCAGTCACCGGGGAGGGGGAGGAGATGAGACCTTGGCTCACCCTTCTCCATCACTTAGCCCCACATCCCTCTAGACAGGTGACAGAGCCCAGGGGACATCTCTGTTTAGACCCTGGACACACCGTGTGCAGGGGAGGTGAGGTTGACGTGTCCTAGTCTGTGTGTGTGAGTGAGTATCACTGAATAAGAGGTGGGGTTTATTTGTGAGGAAGAGGTAGGGAACCTGAAACAGGATAATTGGGGGTGCACATGCTGTCACTTGTCAAAGATGTCACGCTGTAAATGTGACCTTTGTTTTAGGAGCGGAGGAAAGCGTCTCCCGCTGTGCTCAGCCTGATGTGACGTGTGTGCTTAAATTTTTACTTTGTGCTTTTCTTCTGTCTAACTCTGCGGACGTGCTCGCGCTCGTACGTTTGTGTATTTTGATGCACGAGTGCCCAGTTTTCTAGCTGCTGTTGTTTCTTCCTGTTGAGTTTTTAATTGTCCTGGGTCTCTCTCTCTCTCTCTCTCTCTCTCGCCTCAGGGTTTGGGACGCTCAGCAATACACGCTCACTCGTTTTAGTCTAAATACGCGTGCCTTCATCGGCTTTGATTCATGTGTGTTTGTGCACGCGGGGATGCAGTCGCAAATGAAGAGGTGGTGAATTGTGGCCTCACGTTTTTGTGACGAGGCAAAGGAAAGCGCGCACACGCTCCGAAGATAAACAATGTTTACCATCTTGTAGAGATGCTGGTTCGATTACGAATCTATGATATAAACATCCGTACTGACTTGAACGTGTTTATTACGGGAAAATTTGAGGCCGTTCAAGATTTCTGCAGACTGGATTGGACACCCTAGCTGGGCTTTAGTGTATTTGTAAGCACATATGAGTGTGCACATGTGCAGCGTGTGACTCTGCTCTGCTCTTTGTCTTTGTTCACTAATACTGAGCTCTGGCTGGAAAAACACAGCTTAGCAACCCCCCCCCCCAGCCCCAAATATAGCTGCTCTATGCATACCTCCCATGATCAGAAAGAGAGAGAGAGAGAGAGCATTCAGTGGCTTTTAATCTGTGTATGTGTGGGGACCATACAGTATTATTATACAGCAGCTCTCCATGCATGGGCCACAGATGCTCTTGGATGTGTGTCTTGATTCACAGCCCATAGAAAGCCCCATTGATGCTGGCTGCTGTGAGTGTGTGGGTTAACTCCAGCCCTTCCTCAAAGAGACGTGGACACACACACTCTGCACCGAGCCTCCAATGAGAAGCCGGGGCAGGAAAGCTCCACTCTGCGACAGACAGCACACATTTTTACCCTCTCCTCTCTCTCCTCTCTCTCTCTCTTCTATTTTTTTTCTTTTTCTATCTCCCTCGGTTGTAACAACTGAGAAAGGCTCGGGGATGTGTGGGTGGCTCTCTCTAAACTTACATGTCTATCAGAAAGAGATGAATCGACGGCAGGCAGGCTTCCCAAAACAACCACATTTAGATCGCTCTCTCAATCCCCTCTGTTAAGTAGAACTAATTCTGTGGCTCCCTGCGGAATGGGTGGAAGCTTTTATTTTGGCGGTGAGCGGTGGTCTCTGTCTCAATCATATGTGGTCTGCATCTTGTCCGTCTGTTAAAACGGATTGAAAAAAAGTGGATCAGTGTGAGACACCACACATGCCTGTCAAGAGAACACATGTTCGTAATGTCCCAGCGTCCGTGTGCGTGCCAACATGTACGAGTTCCTGCTCGTGCGGATGGGATAATAACTATCTAATCTGCTTTTCCACCAAATTTCATCTCTGGAGTTTGTCCCAAGCTCACCTTAACAGCTCGGGCGCTAAAGAGTCTCGCTAGAGTAACAGGAGTCAAGTCAGCGAGAGGCATGCCCAGCCTGCCAGAGCACCTTGACCAAAACCGAGGAGACGCCGTCACCTGTCACGCAACGGCGTGGGTGGCTGCCAGGCCATGGAGGGAGCTGTCTCCTTCTGAATGACTCAATCTGCTGTCTGCAGTGCAAGTCCAGGGTTTTACAATCGAAGTGAGGCTACAATCACAGATACATCAGACTGTGACATTCGGTAATGAAGAAGATACTTTGGCTTGTTTTAGTCCAGAATGCTTTCAGCTCTGTGGGAGCTTCATGGGTTTCACATGTAGATCCTATAGCAATGGAAACGATATACATCATGTCGCGGATTCTCTCCGCGTTCTCCCTCTGGGATCAAATCACCGTAGAGCTTTTACATAATTGAAAACTGTTGGATTTTTGGCAGCGGTGCCTTTCGGCTCGATCGCGCATTTCCAACTGACACAATTGTTCATTTTTGTCGGTGGGAAGCTGTTGAGGGATCGACTCTCCGTGTTGAGCCAGTAACTGCTTTGGCATTGGGTTGCCTGCATAGCGGGATAGCGTGAACGAGGGCTTGGCAATAATTCAACCTGATTGTTTACTGTAGTGATTTCCCAGAATGCCTTTCCCTCTCTGCCACACATAACAGCGGATTCTGCATTTTAAATACGTAATTTATCATATTTTTAACATATTAAGATGTGCTGCGTGTACTGAGAGAGATATCAGAGCAGTATTTTTATATCAACATTGTGATAGTGGCATGAAAGTCTGCGTGTTACACCCATTGAGCTCCTCACTCTTGTGAATAGAAGAGCTGACGACGACATGTATCGGATTAAGCACATAGCTGTCAACGGGCTCCTCAGGCCAACTGCAGTTAGCTTTGACAGGGACCAGAGTACAGGGGGACTTTGATATTCTAAACAGAGATACCTACAAAAAAAAAAGGTATCGGTAAGATCACGTCGTCTGCATCTGGCCTGTTATCCGTGGGGAATGACAAAAATAAACCGTGCGACTGTAAAGCGAACCAACAGACGTGAAATGGATGCTATTTGACAGCGTTCAAGAAAAAAGTAGAATGAAAGAGTTTCCTCTTTAAAGATGCTTCACACCTGCATATATGTGGATTATTTTCTAACGCCGCTCATGACCAACCGCTCCCCAGTTAAAGCTCGTGTTTCGACTCGCGTTTGACGCCGAGGCAGCCGAATGTAATATCCTGACATGGCTGACATCATGACTGGACAACAAAAAACACAAAATAGATGTTAACGTTCGGTTCAGCGGCGATACAAAGATACGTGGTTTGGATGGGAATCAGAGAGCCCCAGGCGTGTGTGTCTACCCACTAGCATGATTTTATTCCTCTTTTTTTTTTTTTGACCCAACTCTCTGTGTCTGTCTATGGTTGAATCATCTCTAAGCTGCTACTGGGGTGTTCCCTTGCAACAATATGTGGGCATCTGTTCAACAATATGCTAGTTTGAGAGAGGGAGAAGAGCTAAACGGCGGGGGGAAAAGACACACACACACACAAATTGGGCATACACCCGCTTCATATTTTTAGATCATCTTTGAGGCAAAATCTGAGGCGCCGTTTTTGTTCAGACTTTCCGAGGCTGTCGCCTGTATCAAACCTTCACATGTGCAGAAATATTGATAGCATTGCAATCCCAAAGGAGGGGGACAAAGACAAAATGGTAGCAGCGCTCGAGAGAAAGCAAAGCACCTGGACGGTGTGCGTGCTTTTATTTAGACGGAGCTCTTTGTTTGCATGTCACAAGGCGAGGATTTATCTTTGGTTTGGGTGGGGCTCGTACTCTAGCAGTAGTTTAAACACAGACTGACCCTTCCCTTCGCTTGTTCTCTCTCTCTCTCTCTGCATCACACACACACACACACACACACACACACACACACACAGCTGTGACAGTGGACACAGCAGTAAGGCAGGCCGACCACATGACTAGAATAGACAATACAGGATCAGGGACACGAACACAGAATGAGAATTAAGTCTTCACTGCAAAGGAATTATTTTCAGCAGCGAGTAGTGGGAAGTGAAGTGTGTGTGTGTTGGTTTGGGAGGGGGTGACTCTCCTCCCCTTTTGCACACACACACCCCTCTCTCTCTTTCTCTCTGTGCTTTCATAACCCACGAAAATAATCCTCCCTTAAAAGTAAATAGTCTTTAATTGGGGAATGCGAGCTCGAAACAAGAGGCAGACGGTATTTGGCGGACGAGGAGCAGAGTCTCCTCCGCTCTCGTAGGCTCTTGTCATCTCTCCAGAGAAGAGCTCCGCCGGGGCTGCCTAGGAAAGCTATTCCCAGACTGGATGCGTAGGTGTAGGAGAGTTGGTCGGTTCCCACTCTCTCCTGGCCTAAAGCAGTGTTACAGTCTGTCATTCATTTGAGGTGATAATCACAGGAGGCTGGCCTAGCCAAAAAAAAAAAAAAAAAAAGAGGAAGAGATTGCGCTCGATATTTTTTTTCGGGTGCGAGCAAAAGAGCAAAAAAAAAAGAAGACGCTGGTGCTTTTTAGTGTCAGCACTTATCTTGTTTTGACAGAAAAACAGACACCAGACATGCAGAGCTGGAAGCTATTGTTTTTCTATTTTTGTGTTGGTGATAAACAGGAAAGACTATTCTGAAATGAGTAGTAACACCTTCCAACAAGTGTTTGATGGGTGCTGAGGTAGCTGCTGTACTGCAAACTCTGTTCGTGTGATTATGCAACTTCCTGCTTCATGACAAATTCTCTGCACATCTCAAATATTTATATTTCTCTCGTGCAAATGATGCTAATCGTGAATTCTCGTGTGAAACTTAGATTTTTCTGTAGGTGCAAGCGAGTGAGCGTGTGCCTGACATAGTAACTAGTTGAAACGCCTCCTGTCTAGACAACCTGACTTCACGGAGCTTTGACAGGTATCAATTAAAGCCTCTGTCTCAGGGTCTCCTGCACTGTTTTATGATGGAAGTGTCTTGCCTGGCTAAAAGGAATTATATTAGGCTTATTAAGCTTCAGGGAAGACCAGTGATGGTGCTAAATCACGTACTTAAGACAATCGGTGATACAATTGTTTAAAGCAGTTATGGCGATGGCTGTTTCTACTGTTTCACGGGTATTTTGAATTTCTGGATGCATGGATGCAGCGAGATCTGCGATTGGTCTGCTTTGGCTACTTTGTAGTTTCCTGCTTGGTTGACAGTAAAAAGAAAAATTGAGTTTATGGAAATCTTTTTAGCCAGATTTGAATTTTGCAAAAACCAAATACCCGTGTGATTTTTCTCCTCTTAGAATTCATCTGGATGGAACAGTTTAATTTTTGTCCTTTGGAAAGAAAAGAGATGAATTTTTTTGTTTTCCAAAGTTGTGCAACATCTAAACATTTCACACGGCATTTTGCTCGTCATGATAAAAGAGACTTCTTGTTTTCTTTCTTTTTTTTCTGCTTGGCTTTTTTTTTTTTACACTAATCTGGAGAGACAGCGATTGGGTCCTCCCTCCTTTTTTGCTTGGGTCCCTCGCGATAACCTGTGCAAGGAGAGAAGCCGCTGAGTGATGGCGATAGAGATCGAGATAAAAGATACGGCGGTGGGTTTTAACAGATGAGTCACTCTCGTGGTCCGCTGCCGCCGGATCTCGTGTCCTGGCTTCAGGTGTTAATTAGGGCTGGAGGGACGGAAGGAAGCAGGAGGGACGTGGGAAAGAAAGGAAGAAGGGAAAAAAAAAATCATTGATTCATCAGTGGGCCTCGTGCGCTGCCGTGCTGCCCTCACGTCTTTATCGGTCCTCATCTAATAGGTGTCTGAAACGCATACTTCTCTCATGTTTCACTCGAGGGGGAGGAGGTCAGCTCGCCTGCATCTGGCATCCATCAAGAGGCCGACAGGGTGCTGATGTCACAGGGAGCTCCTCATTGAGAGCAAGAGCTAACAATGCTAATAGCAATACATTTTGACCATATGAAACCATTTGGAAGTCAGAATCGGTTTCCGCGGTCTTGACAAGCTTGCGTCCATTCTAGGAAGTTTCACCTACTTAGAAGAATCTGATACATTTGATCCTACTGTAATCATAACACCTAACATACTGCACTGTAAAACCTAGATATAATTTAGCTTAGGGTTATCCTCGAGATTCAAAAGTGCTTGACAGAAACATTATTCCATGTTCGTGCGTCCACCTGTTTGATTTCCATTCACCTCCTGGTTAAATCCAACCACAAATCATCATATCACGAGACTTATTTTACTATTTGGATTTACTCTGTCGGCTGGATCTTCTGCTCTGGTGATCTTTCACTCTGGACGGTGACATCTTTTCGGCTTGAACATGGGAATGACAAATGTAGCCTGTGCTACAAACGGGGGCGCGGGGCTTGAAGTTGAAGGACGTGGACATACTCGACCAGGAGGGCGTAACAAAAGATGTTATTGAGTTGCAAGAGAGGTGTAAAAGTTTAGTTGAGGAAATCTCAGCCTGTTGATGAAGAATGTTTCCGTCTAATCATTTAGCATCCTGCAACTGTAATTCAACAAGTCGACAAATTGAATCCACAGTTGCAAACCTACCTGGTGCATGTCCATTACACGTCATGAATGATGTACTTTCGATGCTTTAAACAAAAGCGACAGTTTCGTCTCCCTCCTTGGACCATCGGCGGTGACAGAAACGAGGAGCCGAGAGAGGAGAACTACTCCTCAAATCTTCCATGTGTGGAAGTGCCGCAGCTATTAAATCTGGCTCACTACAAGAAGAGACAGGGAACTTCATTTATGTCAACATCACTCAGGTTTGCAGTATTTCGACATTTTGTTGTTGTTTGCCAAACAAGAGAAAGAGAGAGTTGGGTTGTACTAGTTTGAAGAGGGTCGAGGTGGAACGTAAGCGACGGAAGGAACGGAGCGAGTCAAAGTGAAGCTATGACTGCTTTTTATCCTGAAAAAGGGGGAGGGGGCGTGGACGATCCCATTCATTTTCATTCATACGTGCAAACGTCCGACACCCGGTAAGAAAAGCTTGAGGCTAGGAAGCATCAAACATAATTTGATCAGACATTCATAAGAACAAAGACGAGCGCTCGCGCCGAGAAGGTGGAAAAGCACCGCTGGGAAGAGGTGTAAGCGCCGTGTGACTGGCTGTCACCCTTGGCAACGGCCCTTTCCGCTCCTTCTTGACACGCTGCCAGGGCGTCCATTGGCTTGTCACCCCCCCCTCCACCCTCCACCTCCTCTCTCTTCCTTCAATTCCTCCATTCCTTCTTTCCAGAGGCCACAGGACCCGGCCACGTTGAAGTGTGACTCATTGATTGATGTGTGTGTGACACACGCTTCCGGGAACCACCGTCGTCTCAATTGGGTAGAAATGTTTCTATTTTTGCGAGTTATTTTTAAGAAAGTGTCCGAAATTCGACGTTACGTCTGACGGTTCTCAATTAAAAAAGGCTTCTTTTTTTTTTCCCCTGCAGTGTTTACAGTTGCTATGGAGCGAGCTGCTGCGATCGCATTCATAATTGACAGTAATTATATCAGTCATTGGCTCGCTCACGCATTTATATTTACATCAGTTTCACTAATCAATTCCATATCAATGATAATTGAAATCGAGTTTGATGAGTGTTACAAGATGTGGGATATATATAGCTCATTCTCTCTCTCTCTCTCTCTCTCTCTCTCTCTCTCTCTCTCTTTCCCACTTATATATCACATTTTGTCTCAAATCATCACCCTTTTTCTCGCTGGCTATTTTTGTCTCCCCCGTCTCCTCACCTCTCTCTCTCTCTCTCTCCCTCTCTCGGTCCACCTTTCTCACTTTTTTTTTTTTTACCTTTCTGTCTGTCTGTCTGCACCTAACTCACTCCATCTCCACGGCAAGGTGAGAGAGCGAGCAGTACGAAGGGAGCATGTACATGTGAATAATGGAGGAGGCCGGCCTCTCCTCTAACGAGGTGTGTTTGATGGCCAATCTCAGCCCTGCATATGTATATATACGTGTGTGTGTGTGTGTGTGTGTGTGTGTGTGTGTGTGTGTGTGTGTGTGTGTGTGTGTGTGTGTGTGTGTGTGTGTGTGTGTGTGTGTGTGTGGTCAAGGTATTCTCCCATTCTCTTCCTCCATTATTCAGCGTCATGCCTTTTTCCGTTTCTACAACAAAACCCTTTCAGATCACGGCACCTGGGAATCAAATGTTAATAGACGCCCGCCCACATGCTCTGTCACACACACACACACACACACACACACACACACACACATTACAGGCTTTGACACATACACACATCACATGACGTGGCATGGCTTGACAGCTCTGTTGCCCTTTTGCATCATATTTTTGGTCTCACAACAGCCATGACGGGTGTTTTTTTTTTTCTTTTCTTTTTTCCAATCTCGGCGCATGACTGTGTACATTCGAAAGTGTGAGTCAGGGAGCTTCTCACTCAATTTCCTCTGTTCTGCTTCATCGCCCCGCCTGTTCTTTTGTATTATGTCTTCGCTTATTGTGGCAGCAGATTTATGGAGAGAAATAAGTCTCTGCACCAGTGACCCACTTGGAAATTCTTACAATGATGCACGATGAGTTTGCCACCTGCGCTTAAACGCAACGTACGTGCGACGATCGGAGGACGTTTTGAGGAAATGATTCGTCCACTGCAAACATTTTGATTAACGGATGGATAGTTTGAGTTTTGTCTCTTTTTTATCGTTAATTAAATATCTTTGGATCTTTGGTTGAATCGCATGTTTTATGGTCCAAAATCATTAACTGAGTTAAAAGTCATTAGTTGCAGCCATAGTTAAAACCCACTCAGCTTCATACATCACGTGAGACAGAATTAAGAAATTATAAATAAATGCAAAGTGTTAGATTCATTTATGGACGTTGCAAATGGCTTACTCATGTTGGGAATTGTTGGGTCTCTATAAATAATATTCTAAAGAGCACGGCCTAAATCTGTTCTGCGTGGAGAGTATCATGAGATACTGAGGTGTCTGCGCATAGATGCATAGTCACAGACTAATGCTGATGCTGTTATAGACATGTGGTTTATTTGAAGATATTTGTTTAGTCATGGGATGTTACCTTGACCATTCCTAGGTCAGAGGTTACTAGGACAGGGGAGCCAGAGGGCCACCAGCTCGGCGCCACTGCCAGATGTTTAGTTAGAACAAAGACTTCTTTTCAGCATCGTAGCAAGTAGTAAGTAAAACGTTACTTGGAGAGCTCCTGACCGTATGATGAGAGACTCTCCCGACCTATCTATATCCATCTATCCTTGCTTCGATGCTGGATCGATAAGGAGTCAGGACATAGGTATGGTTTGGGGGTATAGACTACCTGTATGAGGGCTTGTCCTGCATAGGTCGGGAGAGTCTCTCATCATTCGGCCAGGAGCTCTCCAAGTAACGTTTTACTTGCTACGATGCTGAACTTGTTGTAATAAACTTGTTATGCAACTAAGACAGTGTCGGCAGACTTTCTCTTCAAACATCTTCAACTGCATCACCACTGAATATACTACAATACTGTTGTTACGATTTGCCGCATATATATATACATACATACATAAATAAAACAGAATTTAGTGTTGAAATAATAAATGTGAAATACACAGCATGTGTTCATGTTTGGTGGTAGTTGTGGGTAGGACAGCATAAGTAATTTGAGTAAATATTTCAGGAGATTTCCGCTGCTCAAACACGAGGATTGGCTGCTGTTCTTTGTCTTGTATGAAGGTTTTGGACTGTTGTTAAAGATGTCGTCATGATCTCTGGGAAATCATAATTGGCATATTTAATGATATTAAGTCTTTACAGGGGAATTTTATACCTTTATTACATTATCAACGATAGAGAAGTGACATAAAAAGGAGGGTAGACAGTGACGGGGAAGGAACATGAACTGGGGAAATTGGGGTTCATGAGCGAAGCCTTGACACCTCGATAACCAGGACACTCTAAAAGGATTAATACTAAAAACCAAGAAAGTAATCAGCAATAACGACGCTTGTTTGTGATCCATGTACTTCATTTACACATCATCACACCCTGGGAGGAGATATATCTTTGTCAGTAGCAGTGAGACTTATTTCCCTGCATATACATTTGCATAATAATTAAAAGTCACAGGTTTTCAATTACCAAACAGTATCACAGTCAAACGGATCCTTGAAAAAAAACTCCCTGAATGCTGCAATTCCTCCAGGGGCTTCCCTCTCGGTTTCCCCCGCGCTGACATGTACATGTATGTGTGTCTCAGTGGGATAAGTGATGAGATGTGTGAAATATGGCAAGTGGAGCACTCTATTAGGCAGCTTCCCCCCTCGCCTCCAGGCTTCCTTCTGCTTCAATATACAGGCCGGGAGAGAGAGAGAGAGAAAGAAAGACGTCACAGAGTGCTGTGCTGATGTGGAGGTGGGCCTGACTTAGATGTATTGAGGAGTTTCGGATTTATACAGCCGAGGCCGAGCCAAACACCCACCACCAAAGAAGAAGAAGAAGAAGAAGAAGAAGAAGGAGCAGGAACTCCTCCCTACATAAACCTCAGCAAGCATTAGCCTTGAGAACACATACGTGTGTGTGTGTGTGTGTGTGTGTGTGTGTGTGTGTGTGTGTGTGTGTGTGTGTGTGTGTGTGTGTGTGTGTGTGTGTGTGTGTGTGTGTGTGTGTGTGTGTGTGTGTGTGTGTGTGTGTGTGTGTGTGTGTGTGTGTGTGTGCGTGTGTGTGCGTGTGCGTGTGCGTGTGTGTACATGTGTGAGCCCTGACTGTGGGAAGCTGCAATGTAATTGCTGACACTGTCCAGAGGATTGAATGTAATGAAGGTAGCTGCTTACAGGCTGCTTCATTAGTACAGCCGGGCCCGGGGCACTCCCTGTGTGTGTGTGTGTGTGGGCATGTAGAACTTTGCATCCTGGGAAATAAGGGGAGTCGAATGGTTCGTACACACACACACATGCACTTGCACCTCCTCACACTTTAACAAACACATCACTGAGCATTGGCAGCTTGCGGAACATGTTGATTGTAACTTGAATCCAGAAGAGTTCATTTCCTCCGTAGGTATGTCTTTGTCAACAAAGGCTGCCCTTCAGGAAAATATTACTGTGTGACATTACCGTGCTTCCTATTTCTGAAGCTATGCTGCATGTATTGGGTTGAATGGAAGTGAACACATTAATTGTTTGATCCTTTTTAAAAAGCTGCATAATAATAAAAATGCTTCCCAGAGCCCAAGGTGACTTCTTCAGGCGGCTTTCTTTGTTCAACTAATAGTCCATAACACAAAGATATTGAATTTATAATGAGATAAAACAGAGAACAGCAGCTAACCAACAAATGCTTTGCATTTTAAGCTGAAGACCCACGTTTACATTTTTAAAATGATCGAGATTTTTAATAGGAACTTTGATTTTACACATCAGAGTTTTTTCACAGGTGCAGTTAGAAAGAATCTGAGATCCGTGCTTAAAGCTACGATCTCGAGGTTACACTGCGAACTGCTAGCACGACACCCAAATCTCACTGTTGAGATGCATTGTGGGTAAAGTAGGCATGTTGTTTTGACAAGGAAGAAGAGTTCATGTAATAAAACCGATGTCATTCGTTTCGCTGTATCGATTTTGATGTCATAGAAACGCTTTGCTCAATCAACGGCATGCCCTAAATGCTTTTATTCCACATTAAAAGTCTGCAAAGCCCTTCTGTCGTGCATAACTTTGCACGCCGTCGATGCTAAACGGGTGTGATGAGTAGAAAAGTAATGGGGCCAAGTGTTAGTCCAGGCAGAGCGTTGAAGCACTTACATCAGCTGATTGACTTCATCTTCAGTCATGTTTCACAATCACGTTACCAGCGGACTAGTAACATCAACATACCTGATAACGTGAGCTGCCACAGCTCCATCCAACACCCCAACCTCTTTTCTCTTTTACCTGATGGAGGTGAGTCACTGTTGACATCAGCCAGCAGTAGCAGGAAGTTCTTTCTCCTCTAAGCACCCACAGCCGGATATGCTGCCTGGTGTGCCGCTCGCATAGTTTTGGGTGCTGCAAAGTTCCGCTTTGCTTTGTTCCGCTGATTTCACGATGATTCTCGGCACAATATGCCAAAGCCGCAGCTGGCCCGATCGGGCTTTTGTCTTGGCTTTTCAGAAGCGTGGCTGGCATGAAATGGGATTTGTGGGCAGGGAGCTGGGGCTGGTCATGAGGAGGGCAGCCGGTGGACCAGACGACGATGAAGCCTGCCATCACTGCAACATGGGAATCCTGCGGAGATGCAGTTTAGATTAACTTTCCACTTAGTGAACAAGGTGTCACTTACAATACGGTCACGTCTCCTGCTCCAGGAATCGTCTTGACAGCTGCAACATCTTGAGATGCGTTCGGGTCGGGGGTTGTGGATGTGCATTTGCCTTGCCCATCAAACGATCCTGCAGAGTCCGACCCTTGACTTTGATCAGAAACCGGCTATTGATTCCGAATGTGCATCTGTCGGCCTAACCTTGACCCGCAAGACTGACTGCAGTCCCACCATAACCCCCGACCTCCGACTATCCGTCCCTCTGCCTGTGTTCTTCCCCGTCTTCCTTCCCTTGTTGGAGAGATCACAGAGAAGCAGAGAAGCAGAGAAGCAGAGAGAACGTTAAGCATCCTCTATGAAGACCAATCAATACCTGATCTGATTAGGCCGCAGCACATATGTTTCAGTACAACCCCTAAAAGCCAACAGATAAAGAGCCCCATTGCTGATGTTAGTCAATAGCTATCCATTTCAGAGCCCATCCACTCTCCAGCCCCGTTCTTTAGTCATATCGAGCAAAGTGAAATGAATGAGCTGAGCGTTTTTTTCCATGCAGATTCTCCCCCCAGCTTGTCCAAGGATACAAACTGGAATGTGCAGCTAAGCCGTGGTTGTACTGGTGCAGCCCTGGGTTTCCCTGCATCAGCAGCTTGTAAGGATGAAGGAGTTAGGAGGAGGAGGAGGAGGAGGAGGAGGAGGGGGAGAGAAGAAGAGATGTGGAGGCAGAAGGGGAGAGAGGAGGGAAGCTTCTAACGGGAGGGATCAGAAATGTGCAGCTATATTGATGCCAGTGTAAGCACATTTCTATTGAAATCAATAGAGCTGCTCTCGAGCTCATTTTGGCTTCTAACAAGAGAATGGTACCTGGCTCGCTAATGGAGCAGCCATAGATAACACACACAGAAGGAGCTGAGTTGGAAAAAAAAAAGGGAAACTATATGCCAGTTAGGTGTGAGTGAATTTATTTATTTATATTTCTGCCAGCCTGTAATTACATTATCCCTGTTGTCTTTCACATATGTTTTTTACCGGAGCTGCAGAATGCTACGAACCCGTCGGAATTAAAGGGTCAACTCGCAACAAATTACACAGGAATCCGGCCACGATGACGCTGAGCTGATGCATGACTCATGATGATTTAATACACGGTGTGTCATGGATTCCCGTTGCTCACCGCTAACAAATGATCAAGTCACTGTGGCTGTGTGCGATTGGTTCACACTCGATCATCAGTTAAGGAATGTTAATTCACAGTTACTTTGTGCACTAATTGATTCAATTAAATCAGTTGGATTCCTGTTACGTTAAAGCTTATTTCAGACACGTGTTTGTTCAGGCTCTCTGGTACCTGTTCTCATAGAAATCTGATCTTTATATAAAAAAGAACTGCTTGTCACAAGTAAAATAATGCATAATAATAACTGAATCCAGATTCGTATACAGGAATATGTGGACCTTTCTCAACTTATGATCTATTAAAGCAGCCTCGTGTAAGATTTGGCATTAGTTCAGCATCTTAAACATGAACAGCTGTACACGTGTTATTTGTGTTTGATTACATTACTTATGATCAGAAACCGGCAAGTCGACAACTTTGCAAGTGCAACGACAACACGAGACAAGATAGCAGCCAGCTGATATTACTTACTAGTGCAACAGCGAAAAGCCCAGCTTGGCGTCTGTGTTGCAGCTTTTTATTTCATGGAGCTCTCTCCGATGACAAAAAGCCGGTCCAAGATTTGATGACTTGCTCAGTCCTTTTTTTTTTTCCCTTTCCTCCTCCTCTTAGCTTCCTCCGTCATCCTCTTCGGTTTCTTCACCTTTGCCATACTCAGCTTCTGCTTGCTCCTCTCCCTGGTTTCGGCTCTGGTGCTTGAAAAAACCTCCTCTTAGCAGTGCACCTGTGCTACCAGTGGAAACACTAGCGCTCTGAACTCACAGTCCGGGCAGCGCAGCTAACTAAGTAAGCCAATAGTAGCTAACAGCAGCTACAGTTTACTTTACTGTCCATCAAAAGAGAGAAAATTTGATCCAGCTTCACCAAAATCAGTGACTTAGTGCCATCAAGCGTTACGTACCTCTCCTGACCCGGAGCACAAAGTTACATAGTGCACACAGAGTTACGCAATGTTGAAAATTTTGTTATTCCCGGCAAGTTACTGTTTCCTTATTTCCTGTGTTGGTACCCAGGTGGCTCATCCATCCGTAGTATGCATAGTAAAAATGACTGTAGCAACATCATAACCTATAGGCTGCTGTTCTAAACACATAATTTGTACTATTAGTCAATATTCTATGTTTTTGTTCCTATCTTGCACTGACAGATTCTTCAAATGGCATCTACTGTGGCTTTTTTTTTTGTAAACTGCAGCGGGCGAATGGCTGTACTCATGTACAATACATGCACGCGTGTGTTTAGAAAACACGTTTGCTGTGTGTGTGTGTGTAAACAGCTGTTGGAAATGCCACGGAGAGCTGGCTTGCCGTGGGCCCTCTGCCATCGAAATGTCATGCTACATGGGAGGGGGGAAAAAGAAAAAAGCTGCGATACCACATCCACCCACAGCATCCACACACACCTGCCCACCCCCTTTTGCATACACACCCATGCACACACTCCTTCCTGGCTCTGTGATAATGCCACACCGAGCAACAGACACATTCATCACGCCTGTTGTCATTAGAAACAAGCCTCATTATACTACGAGGCCGTGATTTATGATTAATATTTGCAGAGGGGTGTGGCGGATCGTCAAGCCCCTCCAATCCATTGATTTCACTGAAGAGGAAAAATAGAGATGGGGGGCTGTTGATGGGGGGAATTCGTGTGTACGGGTCGGGGGGATGATGTTGAAGCTGCAGGGGCATTTCTGTCATGGCGTGGGAAATGAGACGAAGGAGGAGGAGAGTAAAAAGAGGAGGCGTAGGGTGCCATATTCAAGGCGTCTGTATTCCCTGGCGCTGTAAATTGTCTTTGGAACTTTTTTCTCTGTGGCTACATTAGTAAGTGTCTTTTCAATATTTATGGCCGCGTTAATAAAACATCAATACGAAAAGGCCTTTATGGAGAGCTGCAGGCTGTTGGGTGCTGCAGTCTCGGGGCTCATATTTGGATGATAAAGAGAGAGATCCAGGTGAGTGCTATGCAGAGTGTGAGAAGTGACGACGAGTGGGCTGACCGGGGCAGAAAGAAAGATTAAAAAATAAATAAATAAATAAATAAAAAGCAGACGGTCGATTTTTGGACATGCACTGCATCATGGAAGATAAGTTCAGCATTTGGAGCAGGTGAAAACAATATTTTCTGCTTTGATGGTCGGTGATTTCTCTGTTGATTGTGAGTGGGTGTATTTTCTGATAGTGCTGTGTGTGTGTGTTTGCTGACTAAGAAAGCCGCTTCTGCCTCTCATGTTTTATTTATTCCAGTGAAAAATGACCTCAGGAGCAGGTCACTGGAACTAGGAGGTGAACACTCAGTCGGCACAATCTCTCTGCGACCACTATGAGAATACAGTTAATGATGCATTCACGCAACAATCCGTCTACTCTATCAGCCAGTTATCGGATTAATCAATGAATCGTTTGTCTCTAAAATGTCAAAACTTCGAAAAAAGAAAAGTTGGTTAATTGCCAAATCGCTGGTCTTGTTTTGTCCAACTAAAAGATAACAAAATATAACCTCAAAAATCTGCGTTGGAAAAGTGAAAGCACTCATCTATTTAATTCCCGGGTCAGTGGTGCCCTTGAGCAAGGCCCCTAACCCCCACACTGCTCTAGACAGACAGTGGTTGCAGTGACCAGTGTCCAGGTATGAATATGGACATACTTTCTTTGTTAATTGACTTAAATTATGAATTAATATGAATTTATTATTGTACATTTTTGTCGATTCCTTTCACATGCACACTGCGATTTATCTACATTTTCCCAGTATGGATCCAAAGGTCTATTTAAGCTTATATGTAGTTTTGAGATATTGATTAATCCACATGCAAAGGCCCATAATAAGATACAACTTTTGTCCAGGTCGGTATCTGGTGCCTCGAGATGGTTAAAATAAAAATCATGTGGCGATGAAGAGGGAGGGGCTCGGCACTCGTTTGAACTCTCTCTGTCCTGCATGGTTGCTCTCATCATTCCCCATCTCCTTCATCTTCCCTCCTCGTTTTCTCTAATTCTTCCTCTTTCTTCACTCTGTTAACTCCCCTGCATGTGTTTTATTCATTCCCCCGCACCTCTCTTCTTCTTCTTCTCACAGCCTCCCCCGACCAGTCATTTCAACGTCCTCCCATTTTACCTTACTACTCTCTCTCTCTCTCTCTCTCTCTCTCTCTCTCTCTCTCTCTCTCTCTCTCTCTCTCTCTCTCTCTCTCTCTCTCTCTCTCTCTCTCTCTCTCTCTCTCTCTCCCTCCTTCTTTGGAGTATTCCCACCGCTGCTCCCCTCTCTCCTCCTCTCTCTCTGTCCCCCCACCTCCTCTCATCCACTGTGAATTGCTCTCTTAATCCTGTCAGGGTTAGGCTCCAGCTCACCCTCCCTCAACTCCACATGTCCATCCTACCACCTCCACCTCCTCCTCCTTCTTTACTCAACACTGGGATGGAGCTGCCTCTCTCTCCTCCAGGGAGGGGTAGAGTTGGTGGAGCCATGGCCTGGGATGGGCCCTGTCTTCCTGCCTCGGACACAGCTGTGAAGAACAGAGCTGTCTCTCCCCCTACTCTCTCTCTCTGTCTTTCTTTCTCTGCACATCTGGTGTGTGTGGTGGGGGGAATGGGCCATGCTGTGCCTTGTTGTTTTGTCCTTGGCTCAGCATGGTCGCCGGATTTTGGCCCTGGCTACGCTGGAGTAGGTTTGGATTTGAGATGCCGGATCGGCCCACTGCTTTACCCACACGGATGAGCCGGTCTCCTTTTGGTGTAGTAAAGCACTGGGTTATTAAGCCGATAGAGTAATTATTAGCTGCAGTATTAGCGTGGGCCCGGTGTCTTTTTGGGCTGTAGTGTTCTTCAATGGCTGGCTCGGCAGTAGCAGGTGGAGTGTCGCACTCC
This sequence comes from Collichthys lucidus, assembly GCA_004119915.2. Classification (NCBI taxonomy): domain Eukaryota; kingdom Metazoa; phylum Chordata; class Actinopteri; family Sciaenidae; genus Collichthys; species Collichthys lucidus. Next base: position 6,035,848 of record CM014086.1, read on the forward strand.
CTGCGTTATGTAACTCTACCCCAATTTAGATCTGACTTCAAATAAATGAAAATCAAGCTGCTGGTTGGCTCCTTTCCCCGCGGATATAAATAGCATTTTCAAATCTTATCTAGAAACAGTGTTGTAGAGGGGAGAGGCTTTGAAATGCAGCCCGACGATTAGGATCCCATTGTTCCGCTCCACACCCCCTCCATTCTCCCGGCTGCTTACAGTAAGCCTGAGGATCTGTGTGTGTGTGCTGGAGTGTGTGTGTATCCCTGCACATGTGTATGCATTCATCTGTATCACAGTGTGATTGAGATAGAGCCCTAATGGTGAGATAGCATGTGCATGTGCGGGTGTCGTGGGCTTGAGAGTTTGTTAGTAATTGGTGTGTGTGTGTGTGTGTGTGTGTGTGTGTGTGTGTGTGTGTGTGTGTGTGTGTGTGTGTGTGTGTGTGTGTGTGTGTGTGTGTGTGTGTGTGTGTGTGTGTGTGTGTGTGTTGCTGCTGGGTGTGTCTTTGATGATGGATGCTGTGCTTCTGCTGCCTACCCCACTGCTCCTCTCAGAATTAACAAGGTTGCTAAGATACAGTGGGCTTATATTAGATTAGGTTATCTGCTGTTATTGCTGTTACTATATTTTACCCAGCACGGTGAAGCCTTTATTAATTTGGAAATTTACCCTGCCGTGGAATGAAGATGCTGGTATTTGTGCATCGCTGCTCTTCTCCTCCTCTCCTCTCCTCTTCTGGCTAGGAGGAGGTTGTAGTACTGAAAAGTCCCCTAGTCAGATGTCTACCCCACCCCATTACAATCTGGAGGCGGGTCCGTACCTCTATTCATCATTAAGCCCATTTAATCCGAAGGCCTGGGGCCCAGTGTTTCTATTTGACACAGAACAAGCCAGTGGAAACGGGAGACAGGAGGCAGTGATATCACTTTGGTTGAGGCTTATTGGTGTGCAGAGGTGTTGTCCCTCCCACCAGCAGATGTCAGCCCAATCCTGTGTTTGAACTCCATAGTAGCATCTCCAGGGCTGGAGGGTCCATTGGCACTTGCTGTTAGCAGATAAAAAAAAACAATGGAGATGCCAAGAGGGGCTGCTCAGACGAAAGAAGACGATTCTGTGCTGGTGGCTTTGCTGCACGTTTATAGAAATATCCATGAATTATTTGAACATAATGAATCATGATGATAAAGCAGGTTGAAACTTGTTAACGCACGGCTCACAGTTTCAGTCGCATTCATTTCTCGACTAGAAATTCACAAAATATCCCCAAAAAAACCACCAGACACAGATTTTTAGTTTTTCTTCCAAGAGCAGCGGGGTATATGGTGCCATAATGATAGATAAGCACTGTCATAATTGGACTGGAAGCAGACTTTGGCACAACAAGTCTAGGCGCTCTGTCTTGCGCTGTGGTTTGTAGCGCAAGGTGTGTAAAACTGCTGATCCATGGCAAGGTGTCCAAGACTCTCTCTGTGTGTGCATGCATGTCTCTGAAAACAGTGTATGAAGCTACCCATGTTTGTTGTGTGACATTTATATATAGGTGTGTAAATGCAAACACAGGCGCTCCATGTGGGCTGTGTGAGAGTGTGTGTGTGTGTGTGTGTGTGTGAGGGCCTGCTATAAGGGAAAACCCCATTAGTGCGGGATCCCAGGGAGATAATGAGCGCTGACTGCTTTATGTCCTGGAAATGATTGAGTGGAACATAGTAGCAGTTTATGAATCCCCTCTGCTCGTGGCTAACAGACTGACAGCACATAGCCCTCTACCGGCCTGAACTCCTGCATTACAGATAGTCAGACTCAGCACCAGGTAGTCTGCCTAACTTTACCTCCAGACCAGACCTAGTCTGCGCTCGCTCGCTGACCTTGACAGCGTCTGTCCTACTTGTTCGACAGACTGTTGCTCTGTCCCAATTCCACATAATGTGTTTAGACCAGAAAGTGATGAAATGAAGTACACTCCGAAAATTCAGTAACTGTGTCAAAAAAAAAAAGTTTCTTTATTTTTATTTTTTTTGTGCTGTTAATGTCCCATGATGCAATACACACGGAAGGAGCTGCTAAAAGCAGTGGTGTCTAAGTGCTGTCTTTTAAGTTTTTTTGCCGTATTGCATCATTTCCTTTTACTACAAAAGGCTAAAGTATATTTATTTCTATTTTGCTGACTGCAAAAATAAGATAAATTCAGGCTCAGTAACCTGGCCATCAAACAAAGCTATCTACTGTATGTGTGTCACAGAATATCACACAATTTGATGTGTCTTTGCATGACTGGTTAACTTACCTGTCGCTGCCCCAAAATGCCTAAACAATGTTTCTTTTATTTGTTCTGGTGCAGATGACTGAAGCGCGGATGAAATACTGCAGGAACAAAATGTTTTTAATAATCAGTTCTGACAAAAAGGGGCTAACAGTTATTTTTATTATTGATTTGAATTGATTGTTGAGGAAGAAAATGGTGAAAAATGTTAATCGCTTCCCAAAGTTATCCTCAAACAGGCTCGGACTGGCAGTCTATGCTATCGGGTAAATGCCAGATGTGCCGGTCCATCTTGGCCACATTTGGGCCGACGTTCTTTTGTATGTATTTGTTATTTTGTAGCCTTTGCAACATTTGCCCAGCAGCCCAAAATGGACTCGGGGGCCCATTGGCATCCATTTGGAATAGGCTTTGGGTTGCACTGGCTAATATCGGTGTATGTGTATATGTATGGGGGAGGGGCCTATTGGAGCATTGTGGTGAATGGGTGTCCGCGTCTGTAAACATTGTATATCTCTGTTGGCAACAAGGACCCCCTCGAAAATGAGATGATACATCTCAAGGGGTTATCCTTTGATAAATAAAGAATAAATAAAAGAATAAAGAATAATGTTCGCCTCTTCATGACAGGTTCAGAAGTTACGATTTCCAGAGTTTAATGAGGTGTAGACCTGTACAACATGATCTTCATTGAGCATACTATGTTCTGTGTTATTTATGGGGTATTTGGGGGTTCAGTATGGGTGGGTGGGAGAATGTTTGAGTGCGTGGCCGGTCCAGAGGAAAAAATGCCAGGGTCGAATTTTGTTCCCAGTCCTCAAATGTCCACAAACCAAAAATAATCATGTTACTGTCATAGAGGACTAAAAAAAGCCAGAAAATATTTATATATATATTTATATTTATATTTTTTACTTACTCACAATTTTTTCTACCTTGAAAGTGAAAACCTACTTGGCAATAAATCTGATTCTGGAAATGCACACACCCTTCACCTGTTGATTGAACATTTCTTTCTCCGCTGAAAGTTTGAAGTCTTACGGCGTGATGAGTCAGGTGTAGTAGATGAGTTACCTGCATCACACAAAGAGCTCAGCTGCTAGTTACCTAACCTACCTGTGCACAACAATATAATCTATGCTTGGACAAAAATATTTTTCCTCTTTTTCCCCTATCAGGCAATAATTCCTTTTGTGTTTTTCCATTTTCTCTCCATATTGACATTTTTTCCCTCCTCCGATCACTTCCAATCTCTTTGGTCTCTTGATGTCGTCCCCCGTGTCCTGATCTCTCTCGCCCTGTTACGCTTCAGCGATTAACCCTTTCGGAGCGTGCATGAGCGTTTTGTGTTCCGGTGTGCACGCCTGGGTCCCGTGTGTGATGCGCTGTTGCCCTGCGTAATGCTTCTGAAGCTCAGGCCTGCCGCTCTCCTCCCACTGCCTGCTGTACTCGTAGTCTGGGGACGTCCAGGCTTCAGCACTCGCACACACTCACACAGGTGGAGGCAGATGTGAGATGATGGGAGTCAATGCAGGCACCAGAAAGTATTGAAAAATTATTAATTACAGAGATGCTGTGTGGTTTAAGTCATCTGCATCAAAGCTATAAAGTCAGCCTTCAAAATAAGTCTAGGAAAAACTATAGTGATCATCTGACTGCTTAATATTATGATGAGCATGCTCATGCTTGACCTTGGAAACAAGAAAACTTCACTCAAGATCCACTTACTTTGCTTTTTTCTGACGCTTTTAACCACCTTATTGTTATTTAGCACACACAGGTATAACTCCCACAGCAAAAGTGTATGCAATATCAGAAAATGTCCATGGATCAGTCTCAGCTCTGACAGCTGTCCGTCTCGTCTTCGCCGTCTGACCTTTAGGTTGCTGTGAATTGGATTTCCGTAGGGGAGTAGCGGGGTCACGTGCATTGTCGCTGTAACGAAGAGGACTTCGTTCCCTGGAGTTGGAGAGGGAGTTGGGGAAACGTGGCACCATGCACTTTAACAAGTATACATGCACTTTAATAACTGCACAGGCACTTTTGTGAAGCAGAGGCACTTTATTGGATTTGCACACTTTGCACACATTGCACATTGTATATTTGCACATTTCTGATATACATTAATGCATATTTATTTATTTCCTATATTTAGTCTCCTTTTAGATCTTAGCTGTGCTGGGAGGTACTGTGATGGCCACATGGTTCCACCTGTAAAAGAGCAAGATAAGATTTATTGTGCATTCTGTTTGATTGAATTGAATATAGTGTGATTGAGCTAATGAATTGTGTAATTATGTGAATTGAGATATACTGGAAATGTATGTGTAAGTGTGTGAAATGTGAAATGTGAAATGGTACTCACCAGTCTCCATTATCTCCAGGGTGTGCAGGCAAAAGGCTTCCCCAGACAACAGCAGCCATTTTTGTAGTTCCGGGTGCAACCAAGTGGTGTTTTGTAGGGGTGTTGGGAAAATTATTTATTTCATTGGTGTAACGGACTATGATTTTGATTAGGTTTTGTTTGTAAATAGTTGTGTGTTTGTGTGTGTATATTGTGTATATATTTGTCTTGTATATTGTTGAATATTATGGGCATAATGATCGAAATGAAATATTCTCAGACTGTTTAGCAGCATGGACATGGGTTCTCCCTCATTGGGGACACACCATAAAAGGCGCCATTTTGTAAAATCTTGTGTTGTTGCTGGATGAGGAGGAAGTTTACCATGCTGCGTATAATAAAAACCCTGAGAACAACCATCCTGCCTGGCTATTCTTAGCTGTAATCTCCAGCCGCAATCGTGGCCAACCTAACAAGTGGTGTCAGAGGTGGGATCCACGTTACAGCAGAGGATGCCGAGGCCAGCAAAGAAAAATGATCAAGAAGAGCCAGATGAGGGCCCAAGTGGAGCATGTGCTCCAGGCACCAGGACAGAGAAACCTGAAGACAAACTGGATGAACTAGCAGGTCTGGTAAAATCTCTCATGCAAGCCCAAGTGGAGCGAGATCAGCAAAGAGAGAAAGAATCCTCTCGGCAAGAACAGAGATGGAGACGCATGCAGCATCAAGTCTCCCAAATCCAGCAGCAAGTAGGCATGGACCATATGAAGTCAGCAAACGTGTGGGTAAGGTCACTTATGAACTGTTTATGCCGGACAAGGTAAAGAAATACCAGACTTTTCATGTTAACCTGCTGAAGGAGTTCCAGGTGTGCCCGGAGCCGGTGCACCAGCAGCTTTTGGTTCGTGCAGTGCAGGAGGAGGACACCGTTGCCAAGTTCTTCCCAGTCACCACCACAGCAGCGGAGGGCCCAGAGGTGGACCTGTCACACCTGTCTCTCACTCAGCAGGCAGAGGTAAAACCCCTGCTTGACCCAGAGCTCTTTAGAGAGACCCCAGGTTTCACTTCACTGGTGCAGCATAAGATTCGGCTGAAGGGAGATGCCCCTGTGCGGCAGAAGAGCTACAGGATTCCGGAGCGGTTAATTCCCCTGCTGCAAAAGGAAATTAAGCTGATGATGGAGCTGGGAATAATTGAGGTTTCCTGCAGTGAATGGTGCAGTCCCATAGTATTGGTTCCAAAGAAAGATGGTTCTCTCAGATTTTGTATTGATTTCAGATACTTGAATGCCGTGTCCAACTTTGACCCATACCCCATGCCTCGGATTGATGATCTGGTGGAGAGAGTTGGCAGGGCTCAATACATCACCACACTGGATCTCAGCAAGGGCTACTGGCAGGTCGCCTTAGCACCGGAGGCCAGGGAGATGACAGCTTTCAGAACACCCTTTGGTATGTATCAATTCAAGGTCATGCCATTTGGTCTGCAGGGGGCACCAGCCACTTTTCAAAGGCTAATGGACCATGTTCTGAGAGATTTGTCTGACTTTGCAGCTGCATATTTGGATGATGTAGTTATTTTCAGCCAATCATGGGAGATGCATAAAGTTCACCTGCAACAGGTGCTGCAGAAACTACAGGCAGCCGGCCTCACCATTAACCCTCACAAGTGTGCTGTTGCCCAAAGAGAAGTGGAGTACTTGGGTTACATCATTGGATTTGGACAGATAAAACCACAGCTTGGGAAAGTGGAGGCCATCAAATCCTTCCCTGTTCCCACCACCAAAAGGAAACTGAGGGGATTCCTCGGTTTGGTGGGCTGGTATCGTAAGTTTGTGCCTCATTTTGCTGACAGAGCAGTTGTGCTGAATGACCTAACCAAAGCTTCTGCTCCGAGTAGGGTTCATTGGACTGACAAGTGTGACAGAGCTTTCAGGGACCTCAAGGAAGCCATCTGCACGTACCCAGTACTCCAGAGTCCTGACTTTGAGAAGCCCTTCATCCTGCAGACAGACGCTTCTGGAGTGGGACTAGGAGCAGTGTTGCTGCAGGAGGTGGAAGGAGAGAGGAGACCGGTGGTGTTTCTAAGCCGGAAACTGCTGGACAGGGAAACAAGGTACTCGACCGTGGAAAAAGAGTGCTTGGCAATGAAGTGGGCCATCGACACCCTCAGATATTATCTGCTGGGACGGCACTTCTTTCTGGAAACGGATCACCGGGCCCTGCAGTGGCTGCATCGCATGAGGGATGCCAATATGCGCATCGCTGGATGGTACCTGGCTCTGCAGCCTTATGACTTCACAGTGAACTACCGGTCAGGGAAGTCAAACGTGGTGGCAGACTGTTTGTCGAGAATGTCAGAGGATTGAGGTACTGTTGTCTTTGGGGAGAGGGAGGAGGAAATGTAACGAAGAGGACTTCGTTCCCTGGAGTTGGAGAGGGAGTTGGGGAAACGTGGCACCATGCACTTTAACAAGTATACATGCACTTTAATAACTGCACAGGCACTTTTGTGAAGCAGAGGCACTTTATTGGATTTGCACACTTTGCACACATTGCACATTGTATATTTGCACATTTCTGATATACATTAATGCATATTTATTTATTTCCTATATTTAGTCTCCTTTTAGATCTTAGCTGTGCTGGGAGGTACTGTGATGGCCACATGGTTCCACCTGTAAAAGAGCAAGATAAGATTTATTGTGCATTCTGTTTGATTGAATTGAATATAGTGTGATTGAGCTAATGAATTGTGTAATTATGTGAATTGAGATATACTGGAAATGTATGTGTAAGTGTGTGAAATGTGAAATGTGAAATGGTACTCACCAGTCTCCATTATCTCCAGGGTGTGCAGGCAAAAGGCTTCCCCAGACAACAGCAGCCATTTTTGTAGTTCCGGGTGCAACCAAGTGGTGTTTTGTAGGGGTGTTGGGAAAATTATTTATTTCATTGGTGTAACGGACTATGATTTTGATTAGGTTTTGTTTGTAAATAGTTGTGTGTTTGTGTGTGTATATTGTGTATATATTTGTCTTGTATATTGTTGAATATTATGGGCATAATGATCGAAATGAAATATTCTCAGACTGTTTAGCAGCATGGACATGGGTTCTCCCTCATTGGGGACACACCATAAAAGGCGCCATTTTGTAAAATCTTGTGTTGTTGCTGGATGAGGAGGAAGTTTACCATGCTGCGTATAATAAAAACCCTGAGAACAACCATCCTGCCTGGCTATTCTTAGCTGTAATCTCCAGCCGCAATCGTGGCCAACCTAACAGTCGCCATGACCTAAGGCTAGAGTGGCTGCTCAGGGATCAGGGACGTGATGATTAAAAACCCCTGCAGGTTTCAGGACGGACACCAGAGAGAGAGACGATGCAGTGTTTTTTGGGAGGCGGGCGGGCGATGAAAGCTAAGCTGCAGATTTACCTGGAGAAAGGTGAGCGGGTGGAGCAGTGTCATGGATTCTTACGCACCTTTATCCCCCCCGCCTCCCCTCTTGCTCACTCCTCTCCCTCCGTGCTCCCTCCCTCTCCCGCTCTCCTCTTCCCCTGTCTTCAGCTCTCGCACAGGATCACATTAATATTCCTTTGAAGCCTGTTTCAACTGCAGCCAGATCTCCCTCTCTCTCTCTCACCCTCACTCTTTTCTTGATTCTTTTCCGTGCCATTGTTTTGTCGAAAATGGGGAAACGCTTTCCACACCGTTCCTACTAACCGGTGCAGCAGGGAGGGGCAGTTTTATTACCTTCAAGTCAGGAGTTCCCCTCGTTGCACACACACACACACATGTGGGCACACACACACACACACACACATAGAGGGGTGGTGGGTACCGCTGCCTTTGACAGAGCGTGTTGATTGGTTCAGAATGGTTGCTGCCTCTTGTAGGAGAGTGGAACGGCTATTTTTAGATCAAGGGGTAGCTGGGAGAGAAAGACTGAGGAGGGCTGTGTGTGTGTGTGTGTGCGTGTGTGTGTGTAAGGAATACTGCAGTCTTGAAGGAAGTTCCCTCTTCACACACACACACACACACACACGCACACGTGCACTTATGCAGCAGTGCCCCTCTAAAGCCGGGGTGGTGTGTTTTCCATGTGCTTGCTCCCTCAACCTTTTTTCTCGCTGTATATCTCGCCTCACCCCCCTCCTCCTCCTCCCCCTTTTTTCTCTCTCTTTTCCCGAGCTGGCTCGGTGTGCAAATGTCAGCACTCTCCTCCATTTATTTGCCAGAGCCCAGAGCAGCGTCCTGCACCCTCTGTTTACCTCTGTCTCCACAGCGCTGCCCCATCGGCACTGCTTTCCTCCTCACTTGCATCCCTGCATCCCTTTTCATCCCCTCTACTCCACCAACATCCATCCCATCTTTTCCCAGCTCTGTTGCATCCTTTCCCTTCATGCTCCAGTCTTAGTCTACACCATTCTTGCACCACCCATCCACTCAGCCTATCCCCCCTGTCCCTCCTCTCTCGTTCACGGATCATGGCACTTCATTGGAGTAACATCATGACATTTTCAGTCTTGTCTACAAGTAGTGCATCAAGTTTTTTGTTGGATTAAATCCACTGCACCACCACAATCACCCGCCCCTCCCTTTGGTTTATTCGTTTTAGCATCTATTTTAAGACACGAGCGCGTGTCCCTTCACGTTTGGCCCCGTCACATCACAAAACACCTTGTCCCTCTCTCCATCCTTCCCCGTCTGTCTCTTTCTGTGTCCTCTAGCTTTCTTTCCCATTTTCCTCTCCCCCCTGTGCCTTCGCCTTCCTCCCTGTCTCACTCTATCCGTCACTCTATCCGCCTGTGATCACCGTGATGACTCATGTGGTTCGCACCTGCTCTGCGGTTGAGGGGTCGCCGGCGGTTTCGTGGAGAGAGGTTTGGAGACGGGCGAAGGTGCGGCCTCGCTTCGGCTCAGTGTGATTAAAAAAAAGTGTACAGGGTGAAGGTGGCGGGGTGGGACGGCGGCGTTCGCTTTGTTCATGTAGTGGGCGTATTCGAAGGAAATGATGCAGAATGTAGCAGTTACACCAAAATATTTTTTTCCGTACAGGTGCACAGTCCAAACTGACAAGTGGGGCTGCAGCAAATGAGAGCATCCTATTCTCTCTGATTTAAACACAATGGAAGAGTCGTCTATGATCAAGATTGAGTTGGGGTTTTTTGTCAAGTCACAGGTGTGACATGTGGATTAAAATGTGCGAATGAATACAGACGTGTTTCCAAAAGCAGTACTCTTCGCAGATGTGCTTTAATTAGTCTTCATCATCTCTGCAAAGAAAGATCATTTCACCTGAATAATTACATTTTGTTATCCATGTTGTGAGGAGTTTATGTCTGTGTAAAAGAAATTCTGAGATTTCTTTCAAAACACATTAAATATGTTGGAAAATAGTTGCTGAAAACACGTGAAAAACGATACGTTACTGAAATGTGGAGTTAGAGGTTCAAACAGTAATCCAGGATTTTGTGGGCGGTCCTTAAAAGGGTGGCTTGATGACACGCTGAGGCCACCCTGGGATGTTTCAGACGCTTCAAAATGGCTGCTTGACTTTCTTCTTTGGTCTGACAAACTCAGAGCACATTTATTCTTACTTACTTACTTACACAGACTTTAAGTTTTTGAGAGCGTAATACCTTTTCCCTTGTAACAACCTACATTTATTTATGTCACGTGTCGCCGATGTAACAATAGGAATTTGTGTGCTAATTGAATTTTCTTCTCTCTCTGTCCATCCAGTGAGTGACAGCTGTTTTCGAAACCTCGCAGAGGACCGCAGTGGCGTCAACCTCAAAGATCTCGTCCATGATCCCTCCCTGTGAGTAACTCTTTCCATGATGAACGCAAACCTCCCAAAAAATGACAAAATAACAGCTCACGCACACAACCGTTTATTTCAGAGTGAGGTCCTTAAATCTGCAACACTCTGAAAGATGCACAGGTTATCTGCGTGTGTGTGAAGCTGCCTTCTTCTCGTGCAAGAGTGTAACTAAGAAACTAAAAATATCTCTTCGACACAACATGTCGGGCCTCGGTGTCGCCCTATGGAGAGAAATTCCCAGCGTGCATGGCAACAACAAAAGGGCTGCGGCGCTCTTCTGTTTAAAGATGATGCTTGCGTAGCCGCAAGAAGTCATTACTTGTTCGAAGAAGCGAAAGGAGGTGATGTCATCAACCCGTTTCCCTTGACAGGGATGTGATCGGTGACAGAAGAACAGGACACACGCAGGAAAACAATCGTTTCCATCACACGTGAACTAAAATCTAGACAAAAATCTCTTAAACAGATTTTCACCCGTTCAGCCACATAAGCATTGGTGAGGTTGGGTGCTGATGTTGGGCGATACGGCCTGGCTCATAGTACCAGTTCATCCCGAAGATGGTGGTGAGATTGGACACGGATCAGGTCCAGGCTCTGTGCACGCCTGTTCTGTTCCTCCACACCAAACTAGGAAAAAAAAACACTTTTTTAATGGACCTGTGTCCACATACTTTTGGCCACATGATGAGAACTTAATAAATATTGCAATATCAAGCAAAAAATAAGTTTATGCCAGTTGATAAATGATTGCGACACGACATCCAAGTCACCCTCCACACCCGCCATCGATTCGCCGGTGCTGCCCTGCTCCACTGTCAAAATATCACATCAGTCAATATCACTGGAGTGTCACTAGTCCCCCCCCCCCGCCGCCGCTATGGGATCCTGCACCGATCCATGCTTGTCATGTCCCTTTACGGTATGTTTATTCCGAGGCTGATGTGTAATGTATGTGTCAGGCATGTGTGACACAGAGAGGGAGCGTGAGGAGGCCTGTGCCATGTCATGTGCGTCACGCTAGACAGAGTGCCAGAGGAGAGCGACCGGGGATCAGATGCTAAGCTTTATTATCACTCATTGAGTGAACGAACACTTTAATGTAACTCAATGTTAGGCGATGTATCCTAATCTCCACCCTTGTTTGGATGCAAAAGTTCCAAAAGACGTGGATTTATGTAGTTAAATATTACGATACATGTCCACATTCATTTCCATGGGAAAGGAATGGACTTCCAGTGATGGTTGATGGTGTTGCTCAGAGTTAGGGACACTTTGGATGAAGATGTTGTGTCCAAGTTAACCGAGAGGGTCGATCTTGGATCAGAGAGAGCGCTCTTAAACATGTAAACTGAACATTTTCGGGACAGGCGGTCTAACCGTCGCTGTCTGTCGCGGGGACAGTAGTGTGCCGGCCTCCTCCAGGCCTGAGATCCTCCACGTTAATCCACGCCTCACTGTGATTCAGCGGCTCCATCAGGTTTCCCAGCCGGAGCTCTGTGCCCTCAATGTGCCACCGCCGCTGTGACGGAGACAGTGACAGAGAGAGCAGGGGAGGGAGGGGAGTATGGGACCACAGCAGGACATATAACATAAACTATGATCACAGGCACACAAACACACACTCACTGGCACATGCGATCAATCAGTCTGCCCAGTTTGGCATTCAGGAGCTTCTAGAGGTGTGTCAGGTGGAGAGAAAAATGAAACGTGGCAACAAAAGAAAAAGAGCAAGACACACAGGGGAGGGGGGTCAAACAAATGATACCCGGACTCAAGGACACACAGATGAGTGTGTGTACATGTGGACGTCCTTTTCTGTGTGTGTGTGTGTTCGCCTTTTTGCACACACGTTTACCTTTCCAGTGTGAGCGAGTAATTATGTTATAGATTTATATATTTTTACGTGTCACGAATGTGTGTGTGTGTGTGTGTGTGTGTGTGTGTGGGTGTTTATGTTTATGCGAGCCTCCCTCCCGGGCTTGTTGAGCCAACTCTGTGTCTTTGCCCTCCAGCGACTTGTGTTGTAACAACCTTTGTCAATTTTACAAATTGTCATGGCTAAGAATAGCCAGAAGTCAATCAGATGGGTGACAGTAGGCCCAATTTCACAGTCAAGAGACAGTCAGGGGACAAGGACAGACACACACACACACACACCTAAACCTTCAGAGATCTAGCGCCCGTACGCAATGTTTAATGTAAAGTAAAGCAACCATATCGTCATCCAAATGCACATCAGTAGGTCGCTGCAATCACGCCGTGAAAGCTGCTGTGCTCTGTTTTTTATATATTTACAATGGATCAAATCAAAAGGTGACACGCTCGGGAGTGACGCACAGAGCGCCTCGCCTCAGCCCTACAGGGCGTTTTAGCCACTTTCAGCTCGTTGTTTTGGATTTAGAGCCTTTCAGATCTACTATTTCAGTTCACACTTTTCCCTTGAAAAGGTTTTCAAAAACCCATTTTGCTCAGGACCAGACAGCAGATAGACAAAGTTAGCAACTATCCGGTGAACGTATCGCCACGGTGGAGACCAAAGCAGAGCAAAAAAGGAGAATGTACACTGGACTGACATCCATCGAGTGAACAAATGGATGCTAATGTTGCTCCTTGAGTGTTTGCTCAACTCAAAGCAACTTAAAATAACAAGAATATGCTTGTTCTATATATCCTGAAAGTGAGATGTGAAAATATTCTTTATTTTAGCATATGTTCTGCCCGGCACCCGGCTAGTTTTAGGTGGTTGGTGGCACATTCAAAGAGAAAAACGAGAGTTTGAGTTTAGAGCTGGCACACAGTCATTAATAGACTCAACCGAAAGCATCATGGGCGACAACAACTGTTTTCAACGCACAGAAATTTAAATTTTCACACAAGATCATGAGGTATTCTACTTGCCGAACAGAGTTTGGTTGCCGAGTCGAGTCCTTTAAAATGTACATATCAAAAACTCGCCAAACAAAAAAAGCAAAGATTTCATTTCCATCTTTTTTTTGGCACTCGCTGCAAACATATTTGTGATTGTGTGACTCAGCTGCGTGATAGTAAAGTCTCAGTGATCCTCAGGTTCTACGCGCAGATCTGAACAAACATGTAGTTCAGGCCCGAAAGTAATTGAAACACGCGTGTACGAGTACGAGCCGCGCTTTGTTTTGGCCGCAGATGTTCACTTTGTCGTTTAAATATATGAAGTCTGTTTGATATGATGCGGCACAGCTGGGGATGTTTTTTTTGGGAAAGAAGAAAATGAAATGGGGAGAAGGGACTGTCGGCAGTTGGCAGATCAGAACCGGGATGACATTTATTCTGTAAATAAATAGAACACTTGTGGGGTGGAGTGGTCCACAGAATATTTTATAGAGTGTGTGTGTGTGTGTGTGTGTGTGTGTGTGTGTGTGTGTGTGTGTGTGTGTGTGTGTGTGTGTGTGTGTGTGTGTGTGTGTGTGTGTGTGTGTGTGTGTGTGTGTGTGTGTGTGTGTGTGTGTGTGTGTGTGTGTGTGTGTGTGTGTGTGTGTGTGTGTGTGTGTGTGTGTGTGTGTGTTTAGGCCGTTGTATGTGTTCTTTAGTGGCCGTGAGTGGAATCATGAGAGAGGAACCCCTCGCCGAGCACTCAGAGATCTCATCACAGTATGGGGTTTTGAAGAGGTGGGCTAGTCCACTCCTTCTCCTCCTCCTTCTGCTTCTCCTCCTCCTCCATCCCTTCATCCTTCCTTCTATCAGCTAACATGTTGAGAGGTGACCCCTTGAGAGCTTTCCTACATATGGACGAACCAACAACTCAGCTGTAATGGGCTCCATGCTACAACTGGGAGCAGCGTGGAGATGGCCAAGGCTCTCGTCTCGTCCCTGGACAGAGTGTGTGTGTGTGTGTGTGTGTGTGTGTGTGTGCAGGAAAGCAGGAGAAAGAAAGCGAGTGAGATTGAGTGCTCTGTACAAAGAGCTTGTATTATTAATGAAATCACCCTGGCAGATGGGTCTTATCTTGAAAGTGTCCCACAACCACCGATATTTGCAGCTGGATCACATGCACCCACATATATACACACACACACACACACACATACATTTCCTCTCTCTTGTTAAGTGTGCCCCTGACAATCTATCCCTCCCTTCTCCCTCTCTCTCGTCCTGTCTTTCTCTCTTTATCCTCCTCTCCGTGCTCGTTTTTTATTCATAGAAAGATTTGGCCGAGGCGTCCGGGCTTTCAGGCCAAAAAACTACTGCCATGCTCTTCCACCTTCCCCACCACCACCACCACCACCACCCTTCACACTTTCTCTCAACTCCGTCCACCTGCCCCACTCTTACATCCCCCACTTACATTCCTTCCTCCGCCCCACATCAGGATTTGTCCACGTCTTGTGCAAAAAGCCTTTATCCCAAGGCCGACTACCTCTTGTCCTGCGGTTTAAAGGAGAGCTTTATGTGTCGTAACCCCACTGCAGTAGAAAGAGACATAGATGGGTGTTGGAGATTAAAATGTTGCAGGCCCCTTTCCCATGTAATCCCAGGCTTCCCTCAATTCAGAGCGCACCCTCCCAGACGGGCACTCTATCTGCAAAGAAGTCTGTCACTCTGAAACACACGTGCATAAATACACATGCTGTATATATGCATCCATAAGCATGCACATTCAGATACACCTACATGGGGATTACATTTCGGTCACGGACCAGCCAAGGACCTGTGAAGGACCAGTCACGGAAACACAGGAACCTTTTAAGTTGCTACATCTGTACACATGCATCTACACATATTTTCTAGCGTATATGCACATATATAGATACAGCATGTGCACTAACCTACGCATGTACACACACATATAAATATATGCACATATGTGTGCAGACATATAAACTGAATTGCCATTTTAGTAGTTTGTGTTTTGGCCTAACCATTTAGCAGTGAGTGATGCGTCTGTCCTGGTGACGTAGCTTTCAGTCCACGCTGAACCTGCAGCTGTCGTTGGAACTTGAAAGAATCTGTGTTGATCATGATTGTCTAATCTTAATTTTTTAGCATTTTCAGGACTAAACTACAACAACTCCATCTACTGATTTAATGTAGATACAGTAGCTAGCCGTGCATCCCCTTCTTATTCTGCGTACAAAGCTGGTTAATCATCAATGGTCACGACATCAGACTTATTTGAACTCCTGAACAAACTGTTTGTGATTCAGAGGTCTGGTACCAGGCTAGTGCAGCAGCCCAACATTTGCACATATTTCTGCTTTTTATGCAAACATGCACCATATTTGCCCACAGAAATCTTGTAATAAATCCTCTTTTCATGAAGGTTATATTTAGTTTGTTTCAGGGAGATGCATGTTCATTTTGAAGGGCAAGGTTTGTGGTGGATGCTGAACTGACGTGGATTATATTTACAGGTGTAGGACCTGAATGCAGACTCAGTGGTTGAACTTGTGCAGGATAACAAATCCATTTAGGAGCGGGATAAATCCAAAGTCCATGAAACACTCCTGGTCCAGGAAAGTAGTAGTCTAAAGCCGAACTTAGAATGCAGACGAACTAAGGTACATTCCAAGTGTCAAGACACTCGTGAAAACTAATCAGACAGATCAAACCTGGCAACAAAGGCACAAAGCTACGAACACGAGGAGAGGGCAGAATTACAAAATAAAACAGGAAACGCTAAAACAAGAAACCAAAAACCATGACACAGTGAGAAAAACACCTCTGCTCTGTGTATGCACACATTATACATACCCAGGAAAACACACACTCACACGTGGCAAGAACAAACTGCATATACACACAAACAGGATCCATCAGTGTTTAAACACAGCGTGTGCACGTACATGCACACTCTGCACATTCTATAAATACTGCAGATGTTCTGTGTGAGCGTGCCACACGTAGACGTCTGTAAACACAGATGCATTTTCGACATGCACACATGAATAGACGCATCATGCCTGAGAGATATTTCCATGCTCCGTGCACCTCCACACACTCGAAAAAAAAAAAAAGTCCATTCAACAACATATTGCTGCCTTCGCACAGAAATGGCATCCCCGATAGTTACAAATGCAACACAAAACACACACACACACACAAACTCTTGCACGCTCACACTCGCAGCGAACACCACGGCAACTAGAGGCTTCAGGCAGAAGGGGTTGCCTAGGAAACGGTGGGAAGGAACCCTGGTTATTTGTGTTGAGCATATTTTCATTTGGGCTGAAACAGAGAGGCATTAAAAAAAATAAAAAAATAAAACCCAAGAGAGGGAGAGAGGTGATTTGTCCTGACAGCTGCTTTACTCTCCCGAGGTGTAACACACACAGACGCACAAACAAACAAACAAACAAACGGACAAATGCACAAGCGTGAACACAATCATGCACACACACACACATAGAGAGATGCCAAAAAACGCCCTCAACTCCCAAACACATCAGGCGAAGTAAATCACTCGTGCCATCGCAGGAATGTCAGCAGGGGAGTGTGTGTGTGTGTGTGTGTGTGTGTGTGTGTGGGTGGGTGCACAAGTTAGTGGTTGCTCCGAGTGGTCCTGTGTGTGTGTGTGTGTGTGTGTGTGTGTGTGTGTGTGTGTGTGTGTGTGTGTGTGTGTGTGTGTGTGTGTGTGTGTGTGTGTGTGTGTGTGTGTGTGTGTGTGTGTGTGTGTGTGCAGTGTTTTATGAAAGAGTCTCTTAAATGATGCTTCCTGACTTCTCCACCTCTTTAGTCAGAAGCCTCCTCATGCTTCGTCTCCGTGCTTGCTGCGGTAATTTCACTGTTGTCTTGCCTTAGTGTGTCTCTCATTTCCAAGGGTGTATATTTTTTGTCTGCGAGGAGAGCGAGAGAGTTTCCATGTGTGTGTGGGTTAAAAAAAAATAAGTGCATGCTTCTTTTTTAAATGTTCACAGAGTTTATGGGCGTTTCGTGTGAAGGGAGGCGTTTTTTAGTGGCTGACGCGGAGGCGAAACATGATGCAGTAGTCTCCCAAAAATAGCGTTTCTTTAAAAAAGAAAGAGGGTTACATAAGGGCTGTCTGTGCAGAGCCTTCACCTTGAGCCTGGGGTTGTTCTTTTTTGGGGTGTCATGTCTAATCTGGCCACAGGAGGGCACCATGGCTCGCTGTTCAGCAGCAGCAGCTCTGTCTTGTCCTGTGTAAGAAATCCATCCAGGATGGGATGTTCAAGGGCATTCTCTCTCCTTCTCCTTGTTTGCTGTTATATTCTTCTACGTCCTCTCACCCAGCCTTGTCTTTATTCCCTCTGTTCCTCTGACACACGTCTTCTGACTCTGTCATCTGTTCTCTCTCCATTTCACTGAGTGGCGTTTTCTTAAACGACAGATGTAGGGTTACTTTCAAAGTCTTGTTTCTGCTGTCAAACCAGGAATTGAACAAACAGACAAACACTCACATTTACTTGTGAGCTTTTTTTGGGGTGCATGTCTGGGATTTGGGACTCGGTAGATGAGCGTTTTCTTGCTTTAATACTCTTAGAAAGTTAGAAACGAGATGTCTAACGTCTGCTACTTAACCTGTTGATTGACCTGCAGCAGGGCAGTGTTTATGGTCATCATAAGTTTAAGCTCTCTGCTTCTGCTAAACGCTTGTCAAAGAAAACACTGATTTCTGGCAAGGTCCGACCTTTTTGACCCCCCTGTTCAAAAAAGAGGGTGTTCTTGCAGGGAGCATCATGTCTTTAATCTGATACTTTAATAACTGCGAGAACAGTTGAATCCTTTTAAATATGCTTCCTTGTACATTTTAATTTTACACAAGCCCCACAGCATGCCGTGGATTGTTGGAGGAGACCTACATTTGAATCTTTTATGCCTTTCACAGGATGGAATATGCACGTTAATAACTGTATCCGTAATGATCTTTCTTCCTTTCTCAGGTTGGGGGGTATGATCTCGGCCTACAAGATAGTGCCGGATGAGATCGACGAGATCAAGGTATGTAATCTATCAATCAGTGTCTGATTATCTGCTGTGTCTGTCTATATATATGCTGCGATGATTATATTTAATAGTGTGTGTGTGTGTGAATCGACAGGAGACTCTGGTAGACTGGTGTGATGAAAAGGAACTTAACCTCATCCTAACCACCGGAGGCACCGGCTTCGCCCCGAGAGACGTCACACCAGAGGTGAGTCCAGAATGTGTCTCACCGTGAGAAATAAATTTTCTTTGTCCTGTTTTGTGCAAAAATCTGACTTGAAGTGAGACGTAAAAGCAGCGTATGTTGGCTGAAAGTAGAGATAGAAACCGACGTCCAAAGTCACGTTTCACCGCTCAGATTTCATAAGTCTGCTGTATTAAAATATGGGCCAAAAAAACGTTGTTACGTAAGAAGCAGCTGGGGACAGCTCGGGGTGAAATATAGCAACTGTTTTTTTAAGAGGTCATGTAAGGAAAGCGATGTTACACAACTGCAACAGAAGTGTGATGATAACTTGATATGTAAAACAGATCCGCTGTCGAAAGGTAGATCTCTCCTGTTGCTGCTTTGATCGGAGAAACCTCGGCCTGTTTTTCGCTGATTGCGTGTTGCGGCGCTGATGAACACACAGTGTAATTAGCCCCGATGGTCACATGGGAAATAAAGAGGCAGAAGTTAGATCTTTATTGACTCACTTTTTTTTTTCTTTTGAAAAATAATATGGAATAGTGTAGCGAGCAGTTGAGAGATAATGGGTGCCAGGTGTCAGAGTGTTTTTATCACTAATAATAGATTAATGAACTACTTTCACAGTCTTGACACATTTTCTAATTGTTCACAAATGAGCTGTTTGTGTTTTTGATTCAATCGATCAAAAATATTTCAGATTGCATCCTCTACCCCCTTCCCCCCACTTATAGTCATATTTCATGTATTATATGTATGGACGGACTGGTGTTGCAGTTTTGTTGTAGTCAGAGATGTATAAAGTACTGGAGTAAAGAAGTGGAGTAGAAGTACAAGTGCTATATCAAAAAACTGACTTGAGTAGAAGTTGAAGTGTTCTTTAAACACCATACTTAAGTAAAAGTACTAAAGTATTCAAAATGTTTTGTACTTATGTATTGCAAGTAGAAGTATGTAAAAAAAAATGCTACTCAAGTACTGAAAGTAAAAGTACAAGTACAAGTACTGTTGTTTATAATATTTCAAATATTTATTAAGGCACAACTTGTAATGTTACAGTGTTACAATGTTCATGGTAGAGTTCTGTGATTTCCCATGGTCTGTGAATGCGTCTGAATAAATGCAGAGCGAGGGGGCGGGGCAGCAGGTGAGAGAGCGCACCTGGGTGAGTCAGGTGTATGACGTACGGCGCACGAGCGAGGTTGATGTGAGACCGGGACTGTTCAGTTGGTTTTTGTCGTGGTTCCGGCCGACAGTCACCGAGTCCTGGAACCAAACCGTTCAGCAATAAATGCAGTTTGTTCAATATCGCCTTGTCATTCATCACGTGTCCGGCTGGACGCTACAATAGTAACGAGTAACGACTCAGCACATGAAAAATGTATCCGAGTAAAAGTATTAAATTCATCAAAAATATGTAGTGCAGCAAATAATACTCCAAAAATATAGAGATACTGCATTTTAGTACTTAAGTACAGTACTTAAGTAGTTCCACTTCGTTACTATACATCTCTGGTTGTACTGTACCTGTACTGTTACAATGACAAATAAAGCCCTTATCCAATCCAGATTATAAAGATCACGCGTGCAATATTTAATCTCATTAATAAAGATGTGATCAAACCATGTTTGTGTTTAAATCAATATTTATAAGTTTGATAACTCACATGGCATCAGCGGGTTATGATCAGTAACTCTAGGGTGCGTTAACGCATAAACGATTTTATGTTGTAGTTACATGAAACAAGAGTTTTACAAGCTCTGCAGAGTGGTCTGGTGTAGCTGTGGTCACACACATTTCTCTTGACATTGCTGGTCACTATTTCAAATATTCATTTCGGAAAACATGAAATAGAAAGTGTGTGTGAAAGTGTGTGACATGCATACACACACACACACACACACACACACACACACACACACACACACACACACACACACACACACACACGTGTATATACACAGGCTGATGTACTGTAAAGGCATTGTTCTGCTGTGTCTACATGCAGAACTCTACATCTGCATCTTTTATTTACCCATCCCGTCACACGCAACCGTTCTTTTGGATCTACGCCGCCTTTACTTCTGTCGCACGCTCTCGCATGCGCACACGAGCAGTTTGGCGGTGGATGAGCCGTGCTTCTCAGCAGTATCATCGGTTCTCATCAATCACGGCCGACAGCAACCTTCCTGGAATAGGGAAGCCACGTAGACACTGTAGTCACTGATAAAAAAAAAAGCTGCTATCTGATTCAACCCCGTGCGCCAGAGACAACGATATCTCTCTCCGTCTGTCCGTGTGTTCAAAGGCTCTGCGAGACACGCATGACTGTTTTCTGTTTTAGCTGAAAGCGGGACAGAAGTAAGAGATTACATGTCTCGGCTTTCAGGCTCTTTGTGCGCTCCCCGGAATATAAATGTTGCTTAAGATTCAATTGCCTTGTTTTTCATGTAAGCGTGAGTGCTGCATCTTTCTGTATTTTACAAAGCGTCCGTTATCGAATGTGACAAACCATGTCTGAGCCATCTGGAGGCTGAGAAGTCCTCATCTGACCCGCTGTCCTCTCTGTCTACATTAGCAATCGACATAGATTTCATTTCTGAAATCAATACGGAGTACTTCTTCTTTTTCTCAGGGAGCTTCATGTTGAAGGACTCTGATAGGTTGTCTTTGTCGGCTGGGACGTCGTTACATAGAAAGGTGTAGTTTGCAGGGACATAATCAGCACAAATGTTGAACTCTGATGATCATCTTGCAGCAGTTTTAGTCGTGCCCGGTGGTGGAAGAAGTACTCAGACTCTTTTACTTCAATAAATGCAGCGATAATAATAATAATGATGTAGAAATACTCTGTTACCAGTGGAAAAGGAGTCCAAGTATAAAGTAGCAGAGAGTGGAAAGTGAAGTATCTCAGAGTTGTATATGATAAAGTTGGCCTGAAGCGCTCGTGTAGACCTAAAATAAACTGCCATCCAACAGTTAATTGATTTCCTCTTGCAAGTACATTGATTTCTTCTGATTAGCCCGTGGCACATAAACTATGGAAGATGTATGGGAAATGTTTTCTGAATTTGAGAACTGTATTTGACCAAGGGAGGCCTTTTTATTATTTATTCTTTATTTATCAAAGAATAACCCCTTGAGATGTACAATCTCATTTTCGAGGGGGTCCTTATTGCCAACAAAGGCATACAATGTTTACAAAGACGCAGACATCCATTCACCACAATGCTCCAATAGCCCCCTCCCCCGTACATATACATGGACAAAATAAGAATGATACGAAACACAACTGCAGAAATACAAAAGCAAAACTAGGGCTATTTGTATATATGTATGCACACAGAGCATTATGCATGCCCACCTATAAATAAAATCAAAAACAAGAACAGGATGTTTGGAAGTGAATGAGTCGAGAGAATTTAAAGAGATGAAAGGAGGTTATAGATTATTCCAGTCTGCCGAGGCTTTAAATTTAAATGCATGTCGACCAATTTCTTTGTTAATTCGTGGAGTAATAAAGAAAAGTTGATCAGTATGCCTTAAATTGTATTGTGAGCTGAGTGGAATCAGATATTGTTTCAAATAAGAAGGAAAATTGAAGTAGTTGCACTTAAAAATGAGGAGTAACCAGTGAACATGCCTCCTGGACGGGGGCCAGCCAGTTTAAAGACTGGTACATCTGGCAGTGATGGGTATTATAAGGACACCTCAGTACAAATCTATACAGAGAATTATTTTTATGATAATACTTTGCCATATTTAATCATATAAACCTCACAGTCCCCTTCCTTTAACATGTCGTTTAAACGCCTGTTGAATCAGACAAACTCATTTCCTTCTAACTTCCAATCAGTGACTTTGCATCATGTATGACGAGGCGTCCTCGCCTCTCCTCGGTCCCTCCCACACTCTCTCAACTCCAAGCCCACGATGCTCATCAGTCGCTCCTCTCTCTTTGAAGTCTTTTCTTTTTCCCCCTCCTCTCTCCCTCTTTAATGGTGTGTTTGAAGTGTCACTCAACTCAAGGGCACCCAACACACACAGCTGGACGGCCCTATCTTCTCTGCTATGTGTCTGTCAAGAACATGCCGTATACGACGTATTACACATTTTGCACATAAACAAAGATATTGTGAAATCGGTGAATAAAACACGGCTCCTGTTTCTTTTCTGGTCTCCGTGAAATCAAATCCCAGGCTTCTGGGTCAAGACATATTCGAGCATTGATTGAATCAATCCTGATTGCTAATGGGGGATGTATTGTAGTTGGGGGAGGAGACGGGTCAGATAAGGATTTTTCAGCCTTCGGGCGGTTGAGGCATGGATTGTGCAGGAGCAGGATTGTAAATCAATACTTGAAGGGCAGTCCAGATGTTTTGAGGTGAGAGATGCATTCGGGAGAGGTTGCAGCTTCGCCTCTTTACACAAGATTTTTTTTTAACGAGGCATTATTCTAATGTTGCCGTGATGTTTTAGGTCGAGGACTTGAGCGTTTCGTTGTTTTTGTGTCGTGTTTCTGTAACTGTAAATATCGCTCACATACGTCGTCCTTTTGACTTCTGACAGAAAAATCAAAACAGTTTCCAGCTCCTTAAATACAAAATATTACTATGATTGAATACCTTGAAGATTAAAGAGAGATACAATATTTAAAATGTATTGCTCTTGTGACTCAATTTGCTTTATAATCTACCTACAACCCGATGTCTTGTTGTTCTTTTATTATATTGATGTTTAGAGTTAAATCAGCTTTGTTATATCATCACTTTTATTTCATATCCATCTCTAAATAGTTCCCCCGCTCCCTGGCAGCGTGAGAAGACTTCAAAACGTAAACTAAAACTTGAATGTGACTCTTTGAAACCGCAGATATTTCGACTGTGAAATTCGTCCATCTGCTCCATCGTGTCTTCGTGATAAATATCTTGTGAGTGACTGGGTCAGAGGCAGGGTGGGAACAACACCACGCCGTTCCCTTTATCCAAAGCGTAGGAGAAAGTTTGTTTCGTTGCGTTTTTTTGCAAGCGATCCAGGGATTTTGAAACAGTCCCTGTAACTTTAGAAAGGACGGATCCGTCTGTGTTTGTTTGTTACAGCGTCTTCTTTAAGCATGAGGAAACTGCAACATCCGTCTCTGTACATAAACCCCTGCTCCTGCCTGTATCTTCAGCCCGCCTAATCTAATCTGCAGGATAAACTCTGCAGCATTTGAATAAATCCTTTCATAAAGACTTAAGATGGACACGTGCTTAGCGAGACTATGATCTGGCTAATGACCATCCTCTCCATCTCTCTTCTCTCCAGGCCACTAAGGAGGTGATAGAGCGCGAGGCTCCGGGGATGTCTCTCGCGATGCTGATGGGATCTCTCAACGTCACGCCGCTAGGCATGCTCTCCAGGTCGGACACACACTCTCGCATACTTTATCTTTAAATTGAATTCATTTGTTGTTTAATCCTCTGTTTAAACAGGTAGTTTTATGAAGAGCAACAAAAATACACAGAACAGACGAAGGCACGGACACGATGAGTGGTGCATGTATTTAGACCTGATCAGAGAGAGACAGTCCAGTACAGCCTCACAGATCAATAACAGTACAGCGTGAGTCGACCGTCTCACCTTTTCACGTGAGACACAATGCTGAGACTTTAATTCATCGCCTGTGATGAAGCACAGCGCACTGTGAAACACTGAATCCAGGCTTTAAGGCCGGAGGGAGAGGCATATATCACCATAATCAAACGTTAACCCGCTTCTTTCCTTCCCTCCTTCCTTCCTTCCTTCCTTCCTACCTTCCTTCCTTCCTTCCTTCCTCCTACTTTCTTACCTTCTTACCTTCCTACCTTCCGTCTGTCCTTCCTTCCTTCCTCTTCCTTCCTTCCTTCCTTCCTTCCTTCCTTCCTTCCTTCCTTCCTTTCTTCCTTCCTTCCTTCCTTCCTTCCTTCCTTCCTTCCTTCCTTCCTTCCTTCCTTCCTCCTCCCTCTGTATTCATATAAACATTGCTGTTCCTTCCTTCCTTCCTTCCTTCCTTCCTTCCTTCCTTTCTCCTTCCTCCTT